>CAEGAE010031812.1:0-54941 GCA_903067095.1 Girardinus metallicus | reverse complement strand
TATATATATATATATATATATATATATATATATATATATATACATATATTTCTTAATAAAAGTTGCATAATACAGCTTTAAAATGAGATTTTTTACAGAATTTAAACCTGGTGAAGCTAAAACCACAACTGGAGAAGTTCTGGGTAGAACACATTTATAAACAAACATATATTTTTACATTAAATACAAAATGTCCCTTTTATACTCCTATACTCCAGTTAACTATTAATTGATTACTAAATTAGTTGATGATTATTTCAATAATCGATTCATCACGATTAATTCATTTAATCATGCCAGCCCTAACTTTATTTTTTGCTTCGTTTTTGCAATTCGTAAGAATTGTTTTCTCTGTCCAGCAGAGACATTTTGGTAATTTTGCAGACAATTACTCAGGAGTTTTGGAAAGTATCTCGATTTGTTTTGGATCCATCGAACCTCAGAGATGCTATCTTCATGTTGCATTTGCCTCTCCCTCCTACAGAGACGGTGGCCCAGCTGATTCCTGACCCGGACTCGCCTCTCTACGACCGCGTGCAGCAGTACCGCCACCTGCTGGACGGCCTGCCCATGGACGCTTACACGCACGGCTGCATCCTCCATCCAGAGCTCACCACTGACTCTATGATCCCAAAGTACGCCACCGCAGAAATACGTAGTAAGTGACGCCAGGCATGAATCAGCAAAACTCTGTGGTTCTTACAGGAGGGAAAGTGAAAGTTTGGGTTGTAGAGTTTTCAAGATATTTCAAAACAGTTTTTAATGAATTAATGCTGTTTTAGTTATGGCTGGACAATAAATCAATAACAGTATATGTCGCAATAAATATATGATCAAATATTCAGTACATAGAGTATTCACTGAACTTTGATCCAGAACCACGCACTCTTTGGTTACCTAGCAACAAGTTACTGGGCAACAAGCAGTTTCAAGTTCCCCCTCCCCCAACTTTGGTTACCTAGCAACTTGCGCAGCTGCAGTTTCAGGTTTTGCCACCAACTGCTTAAAAATAATTTAAAAAAAAACAACAACACAGAGGAAAGAAAACTGTGGATGAAACAGGAAATGTCACACCATCAGTTTTGTAGTATTTCAGATATTTAAAACAAAAAGAAACTAATAAATAATTATCAATGATATGAAGCACTCTTTAGGTTTTCAGCCATCTTGCCCAGCCTTACTAGCCGTGTGTTTTTTGATGTCAAGCACTATGTATTTAATTTTTTTTTATTATTTTGTTTTATTTGCTTAAGTGCTCTGTTTGTAATTTTGCTTGATTCTTATAAAGTGTCTCAGTTTTTAGAAAAGCGCCATATAAATAAAATGTATTTATTATTATTTCTTTTGTTAAATAAGTAAAACGAGATTAATGTTCATTGCTACTGCATCCTTTTTCAGACATAAAAGTATGTTAAATTGTAACTAAACCCCGCCCCCCAAAATGGGCGGAGCCAAGATACACGAAGGGGCGTGGCCAAGTGTGGGGCTGAGCGGACAGAGTAGGACAAAGTGCTGTTGCTTACTTATAAACTTTTTGGCTATATTTAGCGACTTTTCAGACCCTATAGTGACTTTTATATGAAAAAAAATAATAAATTTGCCAGATTTTGACAAAGATGTAGGAGAATTTAACTGCTTAGGCATCATTTGACCAAGAGGGGCAGCACTGAGGCGTTCCTAGGCAAAATAATATGGAACTAGACAAATCACAAAAATGTCCAAATTCAAACAGAAACATAAATATGGAACCCTAAATAATTTATTTAGTTTATCAGCAAATGGAGTGTATTTGTGCGTTAGTTACTTTATTTTTAAAAAAATAAAGAAGTAAATATTAAATGAATATTTGAAAGGGGGCCTTATTTTCATCCAAATGTGTAAGCACAAATATCTCCACTGATTATTTATAATGTTTAAAATACCTTAAATGATATTATATATTACCACTTGATAAAATTTTCTCCTGTATTCAATGAAATAATGCAAAAACACTTAACATGTGTGTAACTTCAGGACACTTGGCTAATGCTGCAACTGAGCTGATGAAACTGGACCACGAAGAACCTCAGCTGACAGAACCTCATTTGTCCAAGCAGAAAAAGCTAATGGTGAGTTTAGAACAAACCCAGTCTTCTTCAGTTCAGTTTACTGTCATTTTCAACCTCCATCTTCAGCAAACACAGAATCGACAAGCATTTCACGCTATTTCATAAAATAGAGTGTAGAAAGAGACATTCGCATTTAAAAACACAATGGCAGATAAAATAAAATCCAGTTTATATTCAGTTTTATTCATTCAGTCCTTGAAAGGAGGAAGGAGGAGAAGCTTAAATTCAGTAAATTAAATTATTCACATCCCTGAAAATGTTCCGGTTCAGTTTCACTGCAAAAACATAAAATCTTACCAAGTATTTTAGTATAAATATTTTTACTACACTTGAAATAAGACAAACTAGCTTAGAAGTAACTTTTCAGCAAATAGGAGTTTGTTTGAAGTCAATAATTCCTTAACATTGGTGAAAAAGTAAGAATTTACAACAACATATAGTTGAAATAATCTTAATAAATATTAAATAATTACTGACTTAAAATAAGTGTTTATGTCTCACTAAAAAGCTATGAGGGAGTTAGTTTTGTCCTGCTTCAATTGTACTACAATATTTGCATATAAAATTAAACAAAAATACTTGGTAAGATTTTATGTTTTCGCAGCATTTTGGACTGATTCTGTTGTAATAAATTTGGTCTTGCTGTAAGTAAAATATCTTTATAATCATTTGGGAAACAATTCACAAATAATGCCGATTCACAAAAGACTCATACTGAAATGTATCAGTTTTAAGGGAACTATAGAAAACATACAGTAGTTAAGTAAATGTGTAAAATTAGTGTATGTTTTGTGTATGTGCACGAAATAGAACTTTATACTGACGAAAGCCCTTCTACAAACATTTTAAAACATTCTAATTAACTCTGATTAATGATTTCCAGGCGAAGATCTTGGACCATGACAATGTGAACTACTTGAAGAAAATACTGGGGGAGTTAGCCATGGTTCTGGACCAAGTGGAGGCCGAACTTGAGAAAAGAAAACTAGAGTATCAAGGTAGTTTTCAAGTGATAACTCAAACTAAAATAAAAAAACAACCTAAAACTGTTGATCTTATTGTTGCTGTTTTACCTCACAGGTCAAAAGTGCGAGTTGTGGCTTTGTGGACCTGAATTTACGCTAGCTGATATCTGCCTTGGAGCCTTGTTGCACAGGCTCAAGTTCTTGGGACTTTCTAGGAAATACTGGGAGGACGGCAGCCGGCCCAACCTGCAGTCCTTTTTTGTGCGTGTCCAAAAACGCTACGCTTTTCGAAAGGTGTTGGGCGACATCCACACGACTCTCCTGTCAGCAGTCCTACCCAACGCCTTCCGAATGGTAAAAAAGAAGCCGCCATCTTTCTTCGGGGCCTCGTTTCTCATGGGCTCTCTGGGTGGGATGGGCTACTTTGCCTACTGGTATTTAAAAAAGAAATACATGTAGTGAATGCCCTCTTGTTGTGTTAAATGTCTGTGTATTTGTGTGATGCTTCAACTTTTCTGTAATGTTTTATGACTGCAGGAAAATATAATGAATCTATATAGAGAACACTATTACTTACCTGGGTACACAAAGAAATATGAAAACATTCCATAGTATGAATTTAATGACAGCACATTTTCTGGTAGTAAAAGCCTTTGTTAACTGTTCATTTCTGAAACTTGCAGCTTTTGTGCATGCAAGACCTCATTTATTTATTTATGACTTATTTTAGTTTTAGTTTTTTGGAGGCATGCATCATTTCCACACTGAAAACAGAGACCTGGTTAAAACGTTGAGCATAACCAACTCTTCCATTTCCTTGAGTTTCCAGCTGATAAAATCACTGCATATAAATAAATATGTTCTGAAAAGTGCTGCTCTGCTGGAAACTGCCAGATAAAATGTTAGAGAAGGATTTTTTTAACACAGGTTTTGTTAGGAGTATGATTTTTAAATAGGAGGAAATTGTTTTCACTAGTTAGCATTAAGACTGGTAAGAGTTTTGATCTGTCTGAAATATATAAGATTTATCATACAAATATCACTGATACCCCTTCAAAAATATTTCAAATTACCACAGTTGTGCGTTGTTAATGATGATGCATCCCACAGGTATTTTTATTCTTGGACAGAGTAAAGTTAGTCGTTTTCGTATAATAATTTAACTTCTTTTACCAGAACAGAATAAAAATAAGAATGATGTCCAGATATCTACAAAAAAAAACAACAAAAATATTATTATCTGCATTCCATAATTTTAAAAACTATTTAATTTATATGTTGCAAAGTCTGGTCACTATGATGCTACAGTTGTTAGCATTAGTTTAGCATGAAATCTAGAAAAATAAACCAGGCTTTCAGAGACCTACAGAGTTGACCAAATTAAATCCCTGCAGTTGTTGTAATAAAATATCCTAATATGATATTTATAACTTACAAAATGAACTGTGGAGTAATTTCCTCTGAAGTGTTTTTACCCTTAGATACAGAACAATTAGCTTGTTTTATTTGGTATTTTTCATACATCTCCAATGCTAAACTTGGGAGCCAGTAGAAAAAAACATAAATATCTACTTGAAGTTTTAAGAAAAAAACTAAATATTTATATCTACCTACAAAATTTAAAACCAGCCAAGGAAATGTTTCTTTGTCAGGATTTAGCCTTTGGACAGGGAGGTTAACAGCAGTTTTTCATCTGTCAGCAATGCTAACTAGTAGACCAGTTTCAAAAATAAATAAAAAAAAAAGTTAGGAAGACAACAAAGTATTTATTTTTTATGTTTTTTAAATTGGGGTAAATTTCAAAACAGCCCCAAACCCATTTGTTGTTAATTGTTTTCGCCACAGAAAGGAGATCGCTATCGCTAGCTTAGCATAGAGATCAGAAAAAGAATGTACAAGATCAATTAACGTTAGCTGTTTTTTACTGTCATTTCTCATCTTACCAATACTAAATTACATAATTTAAACAAAAGATATTGTCATAATAATACAATAAAATATTGATATAAATTTCTCAATTGCTGCAAATTTAAAAGTAGCACCACAGAACAGAGATGACTATTGTTAGCTTAGCATAATGACCATAAAAGGATAAAAGCTAGCTTGTCTTTAGCTAAAACTTACAAACTAACCAAACTGAATCTCACTAATTCTCCTTGTAGAAACTTTTCAAGTTCTTACACCAGGCGTATTTATTGTTTATCTACAAATTCAAAATGACCTATGGAGGTGTTAACGATTTCTCATGTCACTCATTTTTTTTAAACTCATTAATAAAGGCCAAATAATATAGTCGAACACATTATTTTCCAAACTCAAGCAAACATAAAACTGTTATTGTACTAATTTGTTGCCTACGTGAAGAACAAAATAAGGGAATGTAAACTAGATATAATTATAAACTTCTATAACTAAATTTACCGGTTATCTTCAAAGTCAAAGTTAGCTATAAAAATGCTTTTGGGTATTTTTTGGAAGAGAAAATTAGCACATTTTTTACTGACATTAAATGTTGGACCTGATTTAAAAAGTTAACATCTGTATTTTTTTTTATTCAAACCTCAAAATAAATGTTTTACACATTTGTATAAAAAACTAGGAGTGTTAAATCCACAGGTGGAGATGAATGATTTACAAGTTTACATGTTTTTTTGTTTTATTCAAATCATGTTTTCTACTCTCTACTTCTGCGTACAATCACTGTGTAAAACCTGCAAACTGTTCTCAGTGATTCCCAAAAGGTTTTTCAGTTGTTAAACCAGGTCACATTATTTCCTGCAGTCAAACACTTCCTCTGATTTCTGATCCCGTTTTCAGTTTTTTCTCACGCTAACAGACTGTAGCTTTACTGAGCCTAATAGTGACAACTCTGCTGTCTTCTAACCCACAGAATAGTGATTTTTCCAAAACTATCAACGTAATTACTGCAATGTTAGCTCACAAAATACCACACAGACATTGTTAAATTGGTTTATTTTCAACTGCACAGGCTACACAGCACACGTCGGGTCATTGTCGCAAAATTTGGGTGTTTTAAACGTTACACTTAGCTTTTACAATTATTGAAATTTAAGTTCTCCATCTGTGGCACCAAATGTTGAATTAGGTGTAGGGTGTGTGTGTGTGTTTCATTGCATGGGTTCCGTTTAATGTTTAATTCTGTGATGGCGTGATCACTTTGTGTTGACAAGAGGTGGAATATGCTAACTGTAACATTTAAAGCACCTGCACTGTTCAGTGTCCAAGTAGTCCTCAGCAATACCAAGCAAGTGAAATTACGTTTAATTGCTGCTGTTTGTACGACACCGTATTTGGGCCAGGAAATGAGAAGAGGAGTAAATTTCCATCAAGGAATTCAGATATTTTGAGATTAATCTAAGAAATTTTCAAGGAAAAAAAAGAAATTTTCTGGAAGAAGTTTTTTCCAGAAAATTTCTGAGATTAATCTAAAAGTTTTCATCTTTTGGAGCTCAAACGTGTTCTTGTTCTTTCCAGAAAATTTCTCAAATTAATCTCAGGATTTCAGATTTCTTTTCTCACAAATGTTTTACTTTTGGGGCTCAGAATAATATTTTTTTTTTATATAAAATTTCTTAGGTTAATGTCAACATTTCAGATTTTTTTCTCACAGGTTTTTAACTTTTGGAGCTCAGAAATGTCCTTGTTTTTTCTAAAAAGCTTCTCAAATTAACCTCAAAATTTCAGTTTTTTTCTTGCAAGTTTTAAACTTTTGGAGCCCAGAAATCTCCACCTTTATTTCCAGACAATTTCTTAGAATAATCTCAAAATCGCTGAGTTTTTTGGCAGACATTTACTCTCCTTTTCTTCTATCTGCTGCCCCGAACACGCTGTCGTATGTTTGGTACCGACCCCCTTTTTGCCGGATGCAATGTGTTTCCAGATATTTGTTCTTGTAGAAATTGCTTATCTATGCCAACATACCGAAGTTATGAATGAGATGGAGATTGTTTCCCTGTTTGCAAGCCTTGCAAATATTCGTACTTTTCACTGTAAGTTGCAGTTTTTTCCATTTTTCTTTTAACTCTCCAGACTTCTGTACAAGTCCACTCCCAAACTTGTTTTATGTTTTCATGGACTATTTAGGCACAGAGATGTAAGTTGGGAGTGTAAATCAGTACGTCTGCATCCATTCAGTCGGGTTGTGGTAACCCAGTGTTTTAGACAAACTGATTTATTTGTACTTTAGAACTGACAGAAAGAAGAAGCTTTTTTTAGTTCGAAATGAGTGGCAAATGTGTACAATCTATTGTAAACAAAACTGCCTGCTGACGTTTGTCATGTAATATTTTAACGCTCAGATTTTTTTGAGTGACTATAAAAACGGGAGATGAAGCTGAGGATGGAGACGCGTTGTGAAAAGTCATAACCAGCCCATCATTGTGTTCACTTGACCAACCGACGTCATTGCAAGCCCTCGCCGCAGCACCACTGCTTGTTTTTATTTGCAGTAATGGTTCCTAACGGGTTGAACCTGTTCGGACCTGAAATCCCAGCTGTGGCCATTAAACCTCACTATATTGTTTTCATTTTTATTTATTCTTTTAATCTTTCCACTTGTGTTAATATGCTTTTATTTATGGTGCTTTTTATGATGTTTGTTCATAAGCCTTAATTTCTTCAGTTGCCATCAACGACAAATAAATAATGGAAAATGGAATCAAATGAAACTGGTTTTTATTTTTTTTTTATTTCAATAAAATGGACACTTGGAAACTACAGTTAGTGATGTAAGTTACACTAACAGAAGCTTAAAAACAGAAATGTTTTCACTGACATTTTAATCAAAGCTAACAAAAACATACATTTTGTTCCCCGTTTTCTCTTCTTAAATATGAATTTTAAAGAAAGAAGACAGATGACAATTGGATACCCAGCAACCTAAAACGTTGTGCGTCAACACTTGGTTCCCTCTGAAACGATAAATATGTAAAAGTTAACTAACTTATATACGGCAAAGCGTCTGATAATGGCAGCTGGCATGCAAGCACACAAACATAAAAATACTTAAACAGGAGGGAGCAGGCATGGACGAATACGGTGATTTCCAAACCCAAGGATTTGAAAAAACAAAATCAGGGATCCAGAAATTATTTAATAAAATGATCAAAAATATTTAAAAACCACTGATAGCAGATTTTTTTTTTTTACTATAATCATTAGATACAATTAAAACGGCATGATAATTTGATATAAAGCTGTATGTTTTTTTTATTGGATTTACACTTATGCATCCCATTTGTTGTCGGAAGTTAAATATTCTGAATATTTGAAAAAAATCAATATGGCTGCTGCATCTTTTTCTTCTTCTCTCAGAAAACATTATTAGTGTTTTTATTCATGAAGTGCAAAGAAATCATTTAAAGTTGATTTGTAAAACTTGAATATCTGATAACATTTCAAACTTTTAATTTTAGCTGACCAGAATAAAAACCTGCTGCAGCTTTATGAGAAATGCTTTCATTCTTTCTGTGCTGCGGTTTAGAAAATAGTAGCCACTGAACTAAACGTGTTGAATACATGACTCAAGTACAAACAAATGTAGTAAAAATAAATAACATGCACTTTAAAGAAATACTTTTTCGGACAGCATTGTTGTAGACATTTAGAGGCACAAATTGTTGCTTTTCTACTTTTTTAAGCCCAGATCTGGGGAGGTTTAAGTACTTTGTTGCACACATCTTTAAAAAGCAGCTAAATTAAATCCTGTTTGTAGGATTATCAAGGTAGCTTTCAACATTCAGCATCAGTGGTAAACAACCTCAAATGATGGCACTTTTAGCATAAATGCAGACAAACAGTAGTGTGTGCTACAAATTAAGCTAAACTGTATTTAAATAATGTGTTTTTTTTTTTTTTTTTAATTTAGTCTTAAATATTTTTCATTCATTTCATTTTTGGCACATTTTCCAAGTCATTTCTAAACCGATTCCACTAAATGAGGTGAATGAAATTTAAAAACAAAGTGAAAACATGCAGATGTTTCTGACACAGTGAAGTGTTCTTCTTTAACTGCATCTTTATTCAGTACAAACTCTTAACCTCTGACCCCCCCGAGTGTCGACACTTTTGGTAAATTATTTCTCTTATAACATGGGAAAAATGTTATAGTGAAATAATCTGCAAATGGAACGAGAACTTTTTCATAAATATTAAGGAAATATCGACGTAATACAAGCTCCTGTTTCTTGTTGAAACATTACCTGTAAGTTAGTTTTGTCTTATTTCCAGTGTACTAAGATATTTTCACTATAAACTGGACCAAAATCCTTGATAAGATTTTGTGTTTTCAAACAAAGCAGCCTTCCTGTCTGTCAGGATGCAAAAACTTAACACGTCTTCAAGTTTCGCGTCCAGGTTGGACCCGGATAAAAATAACCTATGGTTTAATGAAGCTCGTAAAAACAGCGGTGTGCCTCAGGCGCGCTGCTTCTGTTCTTTCTGCTGGCGCTGCGGCGGCAGGCCCGGTGAGAAAGGCTTCTGGTACCAGTACCGGTACGTCAGGTACCACCCCAGCAGCCCGCACGTGGTCCCCACCAGCTTATCCTTCGGGTCGTGGAAGTAAACAGAGGTGCAGGCGAACATCAACACCCACGTCGCCACAATCAGATTCAAGGCCACGTACAGCAGGTTGAG
Source organism: Girardinus metallicus (assembly GCA_903067095.1). Taxonomy (NCBI): domain Eukaryota; kingdom Metazoa; phylum Chordata; class Actinopteri; order Cyprinodontiformes; family Poeciliidae; genus Girardinus; species Girardinus metallicus. The sequence continues at coordinate 45,214 of CAEGAE010031812.1, read as the reverse complement.
CAGCGTCCTGTGCAGCCCGGCCGTCTTCAGCACCGTCATGGCGGACATTTCCTCCATGATGAGCAGGGAGGAGTAGCTGAGGATGAACGAATGGCCCGAGATGTCGTGGCCCTGCCAGTGGAAGCCGGCCCGCCTGCAGGCAGCTTTCGAGGTGAACTTGTGAGCAATGGAAGCAGTTTTGCTTTCAAAGCAAGAGCCCGTCACGTCCTCGATGTAGAGGAAGGTCCCGGTGCAGACGTACCACACGGCTGTTGCTACGGCTAACGCCAGCAGGCGTTTGAGCAGGGCGGAGCGGCTCTGGTTGGCGGAGCTGGAGAAGAGGAGGAAAGGCGTGAGCAGCAGCAGCGTCCACCCCCAGGAGACTTTGACGAAATACCTGCAAAGCAGAACAAATCACTGAAGGTAACACGTGTTTACGTTTTTGCCAAACCTTCAGAATCACGTAATCGTCTTTGTAATAAAGACGATTACAAAGTCGGGCTTCTGCCACCTGAAGAACATTTCCAGGATTAAAGCACCAAAGTCCCAGAAATAACTAAAAAAACTCATCCATTTGTTCATCTTACCCAGAACCAAACATGGAGAGGCAGCATCCAAACCTCCAGGAAACTGCAAAACAGCCGATACACTGATTTCTTTTAATCAAAGCTAAAAACTCACCTGTTTAGAGTTGCTTTCGAACGATAATAAATGGAACATAGACCGATATATTTGATCCGCATTGATGATTGCACTCGACAAAATGTAATGTCTCTTAGTAGTTTTCACATCTGTTTACTATATCATGTCAGTTTCATGATGAACTGACATGTTGCTGAAATGCTCTATGCAAATAAACTTGATTGATTCACTCAAAAAAAGCTGCAACTTTATCCAAATGAAGAGTAAAACAGACTAAAATCAGCTCTAAGATGTTTACATTTAGACTAAATGCAAGCTTATTCTACTGGACAGAAAGTGTAATATATTTCACTTTGTTTCTGACTAATAAAATAAATTCATGATAAAAAAAATTTACTTGACAAGATTTATTTTACTTAAAGTGTTTCTGAACAACCAAAACTCCTCACTTACATGACTGTATGAGGTTTAAGTTTTAAAAAAAAATCCTTGGAAGTTTGTTCAAATGTTTCTCTGAAGAACGCAAAACTTTTATTTAGACTTGTGAATATTTTGCTATTGAATTTCTCATCTTCCAAACAAGGATGAAAAAAACTTTTAAAAAAATTATTGGACCAGTATAAATACACAAATTTATACGGAGGAATGTGGATGACAGAAATGTGATAAAATTAGTTAATGTTAATATTAATATTAACTAGTTAATAGTTAATATTGATAAATATTGATTAACAGAAAATTAAAAATGCAAAAAATTATTTTTTTAAATAATGTTAAGGTAAATTATGAGGCCTATATAGAATCTGGAACATTAAGAATCAAAAAGAAATATATTGACACATATATTTTGACATGGAGAACTTTGTTTTGGCACTTTAAGTATAAAGTGCAGATAATGTATTGATAAAAATTAAAAAGATTAAGCAAAAGTTCAAATGGGAATGATCTAGAGTACACATAACCAAACCTGGAAACTGCTGAAAATTCACAACTTTTCAAGACTGTTCAAGGTCTTTGCGTCCCAAAATTCTGCATAAACTAAATCAAAACCAACTTTTACAGACACCTAACGTAAAATTAGTTGTTTTATTTGAAATTATTGCGTCGTTGTCATAATAAACTATTTAATCTGAACACAAACTTGGATGTTTACATGACCCGTTTCCTCTTAGCGATGCTACATCACTGAAAAATAAAGTAAGGAAAAAATTACTATTATATTCTGTCAGTTTAAACATCCACATCACCAGCAGGTGGGGAGTCTTAAACGTCTGAATGACGCCATTCTCACACGGACCGGACTTACAAGTTGACGAAGTTCTTGCTGCTGCTGAAGTAGGATTGCGGAACCAAGTCCAGTTCCTTCAGAATGGATCCCAGTAAAGAAATAAGTAAAAACAACCAGGGGAAACTCTGTCTGACCGTCGGTATCCTCCACACTGACACCAACGTCTCTACAATGACATCCACTGCCGCCATGTTGACGCCTCTGATCTGACTGCGTACGTTGGGCTGAAGTCTGACTGACGTCACAGGCAACTCAGCCAATCGCGCTTCTCCTTCTTCTTCATAGATTTTACTGGCAGTTGGCAAAGGGCTTTAAAAGTGCATTACCGCCATTTTCTGAGTTGGAGTTTAAATTAGAAAGGAAAACCTATATTCAATTAAAACGTTCCGACTTTACAAGAACTAAAAAAAACCGTCCTACTTAAAATGTGTCTAGAATCGAAACAAAGTAATTAAAGTAACTTAATCTTCACTTTTTGCTCTTATAACTTCTGCAGAAGAATATGTTGATCTGTCTCTTGCGATTTCACTCATGCAGTCCATTGCTTTTCTTTTCTGTTCAGACTTGTGTGAACAAACTTAAGTCTTTATAAAATATATTTCCTCTTCCTCCTTGATGTTTCTGTCATCTTACACACCGTTTTCCTGTTCTTTATTCCATTATTCCTGACATTTTCTTAAATTTCTTCCTTCACTGTAGATTTTTTCTTCTGTTTTGCTGTATAAGATTGGTAGGATAATTTATCTCTTTGTGGCTTCTTTAGCGTAGTTTCCTGCAAGTTGACAACTCCTACAACTCGGGATCTAAGATAATCTCACTGACAGGTCTGGAATTTTTGGGAGTATTATTGATTATTTTCAAAATAAAAGTCGAAGATGCTTTTTTTTCCCCCTACTATTAAACATCTGTATTTATGTATGTGGTTGTTATGCTGCACAGAGCGTAAAACCAAAATGCACATCGCCACCTAGTGTACAGATTTGTACACTACATGGCAGTTTCATTAACAGGTGCATTTTTTTTTATCAATAAGCGCTACAAAAATGCATTATTAACAGCAGAATAATAATTTTATACTGAATGCAGAAATTCCGTTTGAATTATATGAAACTTTGCTTTTAACTCATGTATTATGTATTTAAAATTATTAACATATAATCTCAAGAATTATGAAAACAGTTTTGTAAATTTTTTAAAATTATGACATGCATAAAAAATATTTAATTAATCATTCATTTAGTAGCTCTGTGCATTTCAGATCCTCATTAACATAACAGTGATTGCTTTATGTGTGGTAGAATATTTGTTCAAACTGAACCCATAAGCAGAAATACAATAATGTTTTCTTTATTTTTCTTCTTCTGAGTTTATTGTTGCTTGATTATATCATTTTAAAAATTCCTCTATGCAGCATCATCAAATTTGTTTCGCATTAATGTGCTTTACAAAGTGTCACTGTGACTGACTTGTAAAGATGCAGAACAGCTTAGATTTTGCCTTTAAGTTCTTGAAATTAAAAATGCAGGAAATCCCAGACTAAAGAAATAACTAGAAATTATCCTAACAGTTACAAAGTCACTACTCTACAAGAAAATAAAAAATACTTTTTTTGAGAAAAATGTAAAAATTGTCAACAAACTAAACCAACAAAGAGTCTAGTTTAGTTCTGTAACAAGGCAACTCTACTTGATAAAACTTATGCAGACATCTGTCGCTTTCTACATGATGGATTTAAATCAACTTACAGAAATAAAGATTTTCTTTCAGAGCTAGATGTAGGTGTTTGGTGTAATTTGTTACTCTCCTCACTTTCCAGACAAGATGCAGCTCAATAGAGAGGATTTTTATTTATCAGTCATTCTGCAGCGGTTTGCATCAGACAGACGGTGAGAGGGCGGCCATCTGCAGGAAAACTGTCTAGTGTCGGCAGTTGAGCTGAAATATCTCAGTGTGCAGAGAAATAATTTAAACCAATCCGCAAAAAGAAGATCATTTATAGTTTTATTCATGTTTTTAGTTGATGTTTAGTTTGTGCTTCTCAGCTTCAGCCTTTGTGGGATCTGGCTTGGTGACGCTGAGGTGAAGTCTCCGTGTGAGAAAAGCGCCAGGTGCTGCAGAACGCCCTGTTCCTCTTCTGGCTGCCTTAGGAGCCTTGTAACATTCAATACAGGTTGCAACAAGTTCACGATGCTTTTTATGATATTCATTAAAAAATCCCTCACTGGAAATGAAAACAAAGACAATATTTCCATCAACTTCGCCTTTTAAAAATCGACATTTTAAAAGCCTGGCCGTCGGATTCAGTTTATTGACATGAAGATTTATTTAAATATTCACTAATTTAGTAACTAGTTAATCAATTACATTTACTTGAGTGACTTTTTTTGAAAGAATGTACTTTTAAGAGTACTTTTACCCAGCTGTACTTTTTACTTTTACTAGAGTAAACTTATCTTTAAGTTTCTTACTTCTTCCTTCATGTTAAGATTATTGTAGTGCAAAATATGTCTTTTGCATTCCTTGTACATGTGTGTGATTTTATACTTCCATCATGTTTGAAATACATAAAAATCCTTGGTCCTTAAAATACCAAAATCTCCACTTTACTACATTTATATTATATTGATAAAAATATAACACTTTGCAAGTGAGAAAACCTTCAAGATTGGCCGTGTAACAAATACTTGTTCTCCCCTTTAATTCAGTAAGTATATTTTTATTCATATAGCACTTCAGATACAAAACTGTGATTGCTTTCTGGGATTTTGTTACCCACAACTATTTCAATAATGGTTTTTTTCAGTCTTGCCCCTGATAAAAGTTTTATTATAGAAAACACTAAAACTAAACTGAAATTAAGCCTTCTCAAAAAAAACCCAACTAAACAATCAAGCAAATGGTTAAAACTAATAAAAACTAAAGTAAAATAGAAAATCTGAAGTAAAATCTAAAAAAATTAAACTAATCCAAACCTGCAAAACTTAAAACCTTGATTCGTGCAAACCATAGCCATCATCAAGATATAAATGCAAAACAAAACAAATAAAATAATAAATACAGTACTAATTAATTAATAAATTGTGAAGAGAACTGGACCAAAATTCCTCCCTGGTATCATTAAACTAATGTGTTCACACGTTCAAACTATGGTTTGTTCTGCAAACTATTGAACAATGAATTATGTGTTGCTATATAAAACCCTAGCAGTGACAGAGGAAGTAGAAAATACAGCAATGACTTTACAACATTCAGCAGAGGGTGTTTACTTTTCACACAAACCCCAGCTCATGTTTCAGAGGGAAACTGGTGGGAGAAACTAATATTCAATTCTGAGAAGAACCACAACTCAATACCTTAACAAAGGATCAAAGATGGAGGCACATCACTTTGAATTATGTGTATTTTTACCGATGAGAAACACCAGACCAGCTGAACGTTAGCATGACAAGTTGAGACAGTTACCACGGCAACAGCGTGAGGGGAAAGCATCACCTGATGAATGTTTTACACAAACATTGCTGTTGATGCTTCAGACTGCAGTGAGCAAATACTGTTTTTAACAAACCAAATGATGAGTTTTAATTGGAAAAGTAAAAGTTTCTTGACAAATAAAAACTGAATCTGAGGCGAGCTGCTGATTGTAACTTCAGTTTGACGAGTGAAATATTTTCATTTCGTTGTGTGAGTTACTCCCATGATAAAACAATATAATTTGTTCTTCTGTGTGTGTCTGACTGGCCATTAATTAAGTCATAAATCAGTGATGATTCACAGCATCCTGCAGGCAGGTAATATGTTGTTGGCAAGTCGTGTTTGTTCAATGCTGCTGCAGGAAATTTTCTGGCCTGCATTTCACCTCATTACGTCTCCCGATTTGCCCATCGGAGACTTTCTCCGCCATAAAACGAGACACTAATGCAGCTTTTATGGTCAGAAACGAGGAGAGTATTAGTTACGCTTGCAATTTGTGAGCACAAACAGGAAACATCTGAAAAACAGAGCGCCCTGAAAACATGTTCACACATATCCTCACATTTGGTCAATTTTCAATGGGATTTGATGCAAGAATTCAAGACAAACTACAGGAAAGGTGGTTTTATACATTTTGAAACCTCAGTTTGCATTTATTGCTGCAGATTTTACACTTGATTTAGCTCTGGACTTTAACTAGGCCAGTCTAAACCATTCTGATACAGTAGCTCTTGCAGTTGCATAATTTTCAATTCTGTTAAAGCCTCTAACATGTTTTAGCTTCATCCATTTTCAATGTTTCTACAAAGCAAAAGCAGCCCCACAGCATGACACTGCCACCACTGTGTTTTACAATAGTGATGGTGTGTTCAGGGTGATGTGAAATGAATAAATAAAACCAATTTTGGTCTCATCCAACCACAACACTTTCTTCTACATGACTGCAGCAAACCTTAAACATGACTTCTGATGGTTTTCTTTCCAGCAGCTGCTTTGTTTTTTGTCATAATGGTTGCATTTGTGGAGTCACGACTAATACTGTTAGCATCTGTTAACAGATTTTTCCACCTGAGCAGCTGATCTCTGCAGCTCCCCAAGGGCTAACAAGGGTTGGGACATATTCATTTAATTTCCAGATGATGGATTAAACTGAGAAAGTCTTAACTATTGTTTAACCCTGAGCTATCTGCTGTGTTCCTTCATTAATAGTCCCTATAAAAACCTCTGAGGCCTTCATGGAGCAGCTGTATTTATAGACATATTTGAACTTGAAAAGCAGCTTTATTTAGTATTATCTGAATAAAGGGAACTGAATAAATATGCATGCCACACTTCCTTTTTCAAATTTTTGTCACAATTTTGCACTAAATTGTTACCGACTGTCATAAATTCACCCTGAAATTCATTAAAGATATTGGTTCAAACTTGCTAAATTTAGAAAAACTGAAAATGTGTACACAAGACCCAACTTTTCTAAAATAAATAAATAAGATGGACACAAAGTTATTTAGCAGCCATTTGTGGCTATTCTCAGTCATTTTTAAATAAAATTTGTAGCAATAAAAGTATTTATTTCATAACTGAGGATGAGTCAAACAGCTGCTCTCTATGTAGGCGCTTGTAGCATCTTTAGTTAGCTTAGCATAGGGATGAGAACTAAACAATTTGATCTCCTTCAGTTTTTCAGACACTTTAGAAAACAGGTGTTAAACTCTAATTAAAAACCAAACCAAATTACATAAATGTGAAAAGATGTCAATTGAACGCAGAGAAAACTGCAACGTTTTATCAGAACTATTAGACTCCCCTGCTTTAGATTTTTAACTTTCGCTTTCATCCTTTTGGGTCTTAAACTCCGGCAGCTGAGCAGTAAATCACTTTTCCCCATCAGTCAAACCAAAGTCAACAACATCACCCACCACTCGCTCTGAGTGCTGCCACCTTCTGCAAATTCTCCACTCCTCTCCGTCCTTCCCCACCCAGTTTCTCTGCTGTTTTACTTCAGACTCCGAATCGTCTCCCATCCCTCTTTCTAACTCTTATTCTGCAGAAACGAGTGTTTATTGGATGGCAGCGACAAAGAGAGAGAGAGAAAGCACATCATAACTTTTTTTTCTTTCTATTTGAGTTTTTATCATCATGTTGCTATAGTTACAGAGCTGCTATATAGATTGGTGTCCATAAGAGCCTGGTTACTGTTTAACCTCCCCACCCACATTTGCCCAGATTAGGAAAATCAATAAGATAACAGCAGCAACGCCGGCCTTACCTTGCACTGACGACGCCCTTCTCACACTACGGCACGTTTGGGCCAAACTCACACATTTTTTACATCTCATACTATAAAGAAGGACAAAGCTGGATCTTTACATTTTTACGCTCCAGAGGAAATAAATGACGACATGGTCAATGTAAACACTCAAGTCAGTTCAAGTATGGAACCTCCGTTTGGTGAGTACCCACTTTCTGTTTACACGCTTTGTGAAAAGGAACAAAAATGTGTTTTTCTTTGTTTTGGGATTGTTTCTGTTCTTGCAGTCATTTTTCTTTGTGTTTTGGCTCAGAAAATTCATAAATATGTCCGCCATATGTGGCTGTCTTTTTCACACGGCTGGAATCCAGGAGGTGTGTCAGAGAGAAGGAGGTTGTTAAAAATGTAGGCAATGGGAGAGCGAGACGGTCACGAAGGTTTCAGAGATGATGAAACAGAGAGAAAGAAAGAGAAAGTTTGAACAGATCCTGATCGCTCTCATCCTCCCTCCCTTTTCTCTGTTCCTCAGCGTTGATGTCATTGTTCTAGTGAAAGCAGGTACAGTTTGTAGTTTCAATTGGCGAGAGTTTTAGTTGCCCACCTGTGGTCATTCATTCACTGATTTGCATGTTACAGTGGGATGTAGAGATGCAAATCGATGCATTTTCATAAAACCCTGGACGAAAATAAAGGGGGCACAGAAAGCTGATTTATTTCTGAATGTGGTATTCTGTAACTGATGCCAAATTATATTTATTTCACATCAACACCAGCCAATAGTCTCTACAATCTCCAAAACCATTTACAAACATTCACTGGCATGTGGGGAAATATGCAAAACCTCATTTAAATCTTGATCATACTCTGCTGCATAATTTTCTTCATCATAGTGTAATAATCCTGCTGCCAGGGTTGTAAAATTTGCAAGAATTTGCTGGTAAATACAAAGAGGTTTCTGCACCTCAATAATAAGTTTCAACCTCATGGAAAGAAAGAAGCACAGACAGTATATATTTTTTTATCATATTAGCATCCTAAGATGATCCTGGTGAAACAGTTGTGTGCGTCCTCACTTCTTAAAATTATGTTTTTATTTATTATTATTACTCAAATATCCCTCTGATAATCTGTGAGTTTAACATAGAATAGTTCAGGTTTAAACATTGTTAGAGAGTTATGAATTAAGATTTTAAGACCAACTTACCGAGGGGTTTCAGTATTGACTACTGCAGTTTGAAATGATGCAGCACTGCTGGATCAGTACTGCATAACTTTTATCTCAGTTACATAATCTTACTGTGTGGCTGCAAATCTAATGCTAGCAGATATTTAGCATAATTAGTGGGAGCCAGAAATAACAGAAAATCATCAGATATTAAAATCAGATATTTATGAAGAAAAATAAAGTATGTGTTAGAAGCAAAAAACATTAAAATGTGTGATGGGAGAATTGTTTCAATGAGGCGACAAACAATAATTCGTGTTGCTGCTATTTGTCTTTTATAGCAAGAAAAGCAATAAGTGACTGTTAAATCAGGCAAAATAAAAACTGAAAGAGACAATGGATCAGCTAAAAAAATAAAGGTTCAAAATTATTTTGTAACTCATTTTAGAAAGTGAAACGCAGTGAATATATCATCACAGAAATATTTCAAAGCCGTATTTCCGGTAGTTTTAATGATTACATCTTCCATATCATGTAAAAACAAAATCTAGTTTCTTAGAAAATTTGAATGTTACATTTTAAACAGAAAATTAAAGGATGATGAGGAGTGTGTTCATTTCAATACTTGTTTGGGGCTCCTTTTGCATGAATTACCACATCAATGCGGCGTGTCATGGAGGCAATCAGCCTGTGGAAAGGCTGAGATGTAATGGAAGCCCAGTTTGCTTTGATAAAGGACTTCAGGCCTTCTGCATTGCATTGTCTTCCTCTTGACGATACCACATCATTTCCTCAAGCATCGTGGATTCGGCGCCTATCCACTTTTCCTCCTGTCTCTGAAACGTTGATTTTCAGATTAAATGGAAACCTTAGCTTCATCAGAAAAGAAGATTTTGGACAACTGAGATATTTAATCATATTTAATTATAAACAGACACACCAAAATGGCTGCAAACAGCAATTATACAACCGTACATCTTTGAAAAGCAGAAGAAGAGCCTCCTGCAACATAAATGTAGCAAGTTTCTTCTGGCTGGTGAGTCAACAAAAAAAAAAAACTCTTGTCTTTTCCAGCAGCCGTTGTACAGCAGTAAAGCCACCTTACCAAATGTCCTGGAGCTCAGTTTGGGTTGCTAGGTAATGGACTGGGCTTCACTGGGGTTGCTAGGTAACGGCGCAGTGCCTGCTGATTTGTGACGTTACATTCGGAATGTCTTTGAAACGGCTCATTTTCCATACACCAAAAAGCATCAATTTATTGCCAAAAGCAGCCTGGATTTTGTACAAAAATGTGCAAAACGTGATTTTTTTTTTTATAACATGTCCCCTTTAAGTAACTCTGTTTCTGCCACAGATAATCTGTTTTATTCACCCCAAACATGACAGCATCACATCAGGGTTACGTGATTAATGTTAATCATTTTTAAAAATCAGTAAAATTTGCTTCTTTGCTCTTGGGATGAATAAGTAGTTAGGACTCAGGGGCCTCCAAGAAAAACTCACATTGCAAAGGAAAACACAAAGACCACTAACCCAGAGACTCCAGTTTATTTTGACCAGTAAACAAACAAATATGATTTTTCAAACAAAATGCTAAATCCAGTTTTAATTCTCTCTCACAGAAACAGATCTTATTTACTACACTTGGTCTCACTGAGTAAGAAATGGTTAAAACAACTGAACTTATTTGATAAATGTATAAAAAAGGAAGAGATGCTGGTCTGAAAGGTGAGAAAATTTGTTGTTTAGAAATTAGTTGTGTCATATTAACTAAAATGAAATGTTTTAGAGTGCAGCAGCAACACTTTCTGGAAGGATTTGTTTACAGTTTACCGAATGCTGGTCAAATCCTCCAAAACCAGGACGTTTATATTACAAATGCATTCTTTGGCAGCTGTGGGCTATAAGCTCCTTTTGGCCCAGACTCACTGGAATTTCTTTCACCCAACAAGTTGAAACACAGATTTTATCTAACTTTATAAAGAAAGAAACACTTTAACAGTTTCAAAACAGGACTAAATTTACTTTTTCTTGTGAAAAAGTAAATCTGCACTGCAAAGTGCAGATTTTGCTTTTTTTTGTCGCATTCATTCATTTCATATCATCAAACTCATTTTGGTACTTTGCCAAGTTAATCCGGCTGAATATTAAAAGCAGTTATTGCATGATTATTTCCTGCACAACTGGAAAAAAGGAATCCAAACCCAACTGACCCAGTGTGGGAAAGCAGTTGGCCCCAAATCCTAATAACTGTTCGAGTATTTTAGGTTTCAGCAGCCCGTTTAAAGTCATGACTCAGCATTTCAATCAGACCCGAGTCTGGACTTTGACAGGGCCATTCCAACATATTCATTTAGTTTTTTACTTTTTTCTTTTTAACCATATTGAGTTTGATTTGCTGATTTTATGATCCGAATTAAAATTCTCATAATAATTCTCAGCTGTTTCATAACACTTGTTATTATTTGCTTATGCAGGTCAATATAAGCCATGCGTATAAATGCTGAACAGTCATGTAAACTAGTCGTCCTCGTTTCATTGCTTGAGTCGTTACAAAGCAAAAATGTTGAACTAGTTGTGGATATTTATGAAGTGTGTGCATTTATTCATCTCCCAAATTGAACGTTTTCTCTCTCAGGTGACCTTTAGCTTTCACTTATACAGTTTTATTTTCTTATGTTTGTTGCACGATGATGTAAACACAGTAACTGCAAAGAACATCTGCAGTAAAAATATATTTTCAGTGTTTTGTATTTGTTTTATTTGTAAATTTCAAATGGCTGGGAAAATTGCTTATTGTGTTGTCTAAAGCATTTTCAAGTAGTGTCACTAATATCTCACGTTTTTTTTGTAGAAAACACTCCGAAATGAAAGATCGTAATGAAGACATGACAAAAACGTTTGACGTTTGTTCACAAATATGGAATCAGGACTTTTTATTTTGATTATACCAACACTCTGACAGAAATATCCGCTTTTGAAAAGTGAACCATCTATTTTGAGAAAGTGACTCAATTTTGCTGGTTTTGCAATTTGTACTAATTGTTTTGAGAAATGCGCTAGCTGTTGTGTGAACGTTAATTGTGATGAAATGCACTAGAGCAACTGACAAAAACTGTAAAACAAAAAATAATCAAATTCAGCAAAACTTCTTTACATTAAGTTGCACCGTTTTTTAGATTAACAGACTTTAACGCTGCTGTTAAAGGCTGAACAGTGAATCATTTATCACGTCTTTGTTGCTTTACTATGTTTATCATTTGTTTAAAACAGTTTAGGGTTGCTTTAGAATAATTTTGTGTAAAATCATTATTTGCCACGTTTTGTTTTTTGTCTGCAGTAAAATAATACTTCCTGTTTATTCTAAAGGTCAGTCGTTCTGAATGTGGCTGAATAAATTAAACTCAGCTTTCCAGAAATGTGCATAGTCAAAATTAATTTATGATTTACAAATTAATATATAAACTTTAACAAAGAGCTAAGCTAGGCTAACGTTTTCTCCTTAATAATTGACATGATCATCTGAAAACTGCAATCTTGGGTGTTTAATTTACTCCTCTGATCTAATATTGTCATCAGAAGATACAGGTAATTTTTCACAATTTTTAGCCATTTTATCAAAACATTTGTTGCCATTTCATTCCTCCATAGCCTCTTTCGTTACATAGTAAGTGGGAGCTTATAGAAGAAACACTGTTGGTGTCAAACACATGGCGTTAATAGCTCAACGGTCTCAGTAGAGGACAAACTCCCAGTAAGGAGAGTAAACAGGACAACAGCCGGTAGATAGACTCGTTTCTGTTTGCCTACAAAACTGAAACACGGCCTCTGAGTATTCATCAGAAAGCACTGAGTCTAAAAATAATACAGGGTGGGCTGTTTGTAGTATAACAGAAAAAGAATAATGTAGACTAAAATTCAGTATTTTTATAAATCCCTTGGGAAAAAAACATATGTGTATATCTACTGATTTACTGAAGCAAACTGAGCAGAAAATCTACTTCCAACATTAAGGCTTTTTTTTTATTAGGAGTTAAATGAAAGCATTACTGAACAGCAAAATGCAAAATGTATAAAGAAAGATAACTAGAACTGAAAAGCTAAGCTTTTTTCATAAGTGAAAAATAAGTCAGACATTTTCACAGAAATGCATAAATCACAACATCTAATTTAGTTTTTATGTTATTTTATGACTCCACCGTATTTCTAGTGATTATTCTTTTCAGTTTTTTATTATCCTACAAGGAAAAATTTTGTTTTGGTGCACAATAGCAAAAGAACAGACTAAACATGCTCGACACATTTCAAAATTTTTCTCACTTAATAATAATCAAACATATTAACCAGAAATAAAACAATTCAACATTGTAAAATGTGCTAAGTTTGGTAAAGGGTAAGAGCTAGGATACAAATACATTTCAGCAACATATAAGAGCTTGTTTTAAGTAAAATAATCCTTTAACAGATTAAGAAAAATACAAGTTTCACCTGTAAGATGGGGGAAAACGTCTTGTTAGAAGTGTAATAATCTGCCAGTGGGACTTGTCTTTTTTATTGATATTAAAGAATTTTTGACTTAAAGCAAGCTCTTGTGTTGCTGAAAATGTTACTTGTTCACTGATTTCAAATGAACTAAGATATTTCCACTAGAAACCAGACCAAAAACACTTGGTAAGATGTGATGTTTTTGCAGAGCATAAACACTCTGTGGCTTTCTGATGATAAAACACTTATCAGCAGGAGTGTGGTTACAAATCAAACTCAGAAAAGGAGACGATATACAAAACTGAGGTCAGAGAGTGCGACAAAATTTTCAAGACATTGTTTTTCATTCTTGTGCCAACCAATATGTAATTTGAGTGATGCTAATACCAAAAAGCACCAAAAAGTTGTGTCTTTTTTTATTTTAACAAAGTGCATTGATCTTTCTATGTACTTGGTTTGCTTTATGAAGCTGGAGTACCCTGAGAGAATTTAAATCTTCATGTGGAGAGCAATCAAATCCAGGATACCCTTGATGTTAACTTGTAGTGCTAAGAACCAGGCATTACTTGTTCTCTCAAAAGTAATAGTGATGCAAAGAGGCAACATCTGAAAACAAAAACATTTATCATCTGAACTATATATTAGCTCCTCGCTGCTCATTCTGAGGTGTTTTTGCATCGTTAAACTATTAATCTGGGTGTTCAGGACTCCAATCAAATCTCATTGTGACAGGCATTAGGGGATAATCCCCGTGTGGCCTCACAGTCAGCTGCGGGGCCCCAGCAGTGGCGGCGGCACTGCCTCAGCCTGGCTGGGCCCGAGAGAGCCGCCGAGGCTCATGGGCCGTCGATCAGCGCGCCGGCTCGCTGTCAGAGCTCGGCCTTCACAGGGATGTACTGTCAGGATGGGACGCTGCGTTTTAACGACCCAGGTAAGGGAGCAGACAGCTGGGTCAGCTGCGGTTTATCTGGGCGTTGGTGAACAGAGAACAGAAAGCTCTGTGGAGACAGAAAAGCTGCTCAAGGCAGGCGGATTTGTTTCTGCAGAAAAATAAGGATTCACTGCAAAAACACCTAATTTTACCAAATATATTTTAGTTTTTAGTGCAAACATCTTAGTAGAGTTGAACTGAGCCAAAACTAACTTACAAGCGACTTTTCAGCAAAATATATCTTATAGTAATACTCAATGCTTCCCCCACATTAGTTTTGTCTTACTTCAAATCTACTAAGATATTTGCACCAGAAACTAGACAAAAATATGTTTTAAGATTCTGTGTTTTTGTTGAGATAAGATATGTTTTAAAACAGAGCTCTGAGGGACTCTGAATGAAAAGTTTTGTGTTTTTGCAATGTTGTTTTGAGAGAAAGGAGAATGTCTTGATTCCCAAATATTGAGGTCAGGACCCCAGTTTGGATTTTTAAACAGCAAGTGGAAAGTGATGTGGTCTTAATGCGGATTCCAGAAATCAAAACACATTTTAAAAACTTATTCCTGATATATCTTTGGTGCATTTTTGTTGTTGCTGAGCCACTGTTTGCTGTCAGAAATCAGCTCATTAGCAGTCTTTGTGTAGACAGTCAAGATCACACAAGCCTCTTTTATTCTCTGGATCAAAGATCATAAAAACTAGAAATCCCTTTCCGACACTACATTATGTCCAGTTTTGATTCTGGTTTATGAATAATTTGCATGAAAACCAACTGGGATTTTTAAGACGCACAATCTTACCATGTATTTTTGGTCTAGTTCTTAGTGCAAACATCTCACTACACTTGAAATAAGACAAAATTAACTTTCAAGTAACTTTTTTAGCGAGAGGAGGTTGTTGTAAGTAAAAAAGTCCTTAATATGCATAAAAGAGTAATATTTCTACTGGCAGATTATTTCACTTATTACAAGAATTTTCTCCCATGTTATAAGTGAATTAATCTGCTAATGGAACAAGTATATTTTCATCAATATTATTGATTTAAATAAAGCTTCTAAATCTTATTGAAAAGTTAATTGTAAGTTATTTCAAATGTACTAAGATATTTGCACTAGAAACTAGACTAAAAATAATTGAGAGTTTGTGTTTTTGCAGTGAAAAGTTTGGAAGATGTGT
Organism: Girardinus metallicus; assembly: GCA_903067095.1. Taxonomy (NCBI): domain Eukaryota; kingdom Metazoa; phylum Chordata; class Actinopteri; order Cyprinodontiformes; family Poeciliidae; genus Girardinus; species Girardinus metallicus. Next base: position 29,826 of record CAEGAE010031812.1, on the reverse strand, counting down.
TGAACTTGACCCTGATGAGTTAAGGTGGAATGTTGCTTTTTGTCCGCACGATGGCAGCAGCGAGTAGTATTTTTAAGTACAGTGCGGCTGTTGTTAAAGGAAGGAAGATCTGAACATTTACTGAGAAATTATCAATGATCATCAACTTCAGCATTGTAAATGTAAATATAAAAGATCATACACAATGATGTCATAGTATAGTGTAATATAAAGTACATTCTTTTCAAACTTCTATCAAAATTTGTTTAACTTTATCTTTAAAAAAAAGTGTTTTACATGTGACAGTTTGAGAAAAAAAGCAACAAAGTAGTAAATTGTGGCCATGTTTTCACAGCTGTTTATAAATATATAATGCGCACAAGAATAATGGAAAAAGAAATAAGAATTTTGCCTTTTTTTTTCTTTTTTTTTCCCCTCTTCGGGGCTCCAAAAAAACAAACAAAAATTCAGCACAGATTTGACCAGCCTACATATTGAGGTTTGTCAGTTTAAGATGGCACTGATGCAAAAAGAAAAAAAGGTCATTTTAATTTAAAATTGATCAAAAATCAGCGTAGGTTTCTCCAGTTGAAGTTCAGTCTTGTTATTTCTCATTAAAAACAGTAAAATTGTTCTTTTGTTCAGCAATGAATGGAACTCTCAAGAGTTTCAACATCATCCTTGTGTTGCCTACATAATTACAAAATTGATTTTATCAAAGTAATTTTTATCTGTATACTGCAGAATAACATAAATATAAAAAGATTTTCAATGTTATTTAATTTTAAGAAGTAAATGACATGCAAAAGCAGCCATTTACTAAAATATTAACAGTTTCTTACAGAGTTTTATCAATAGATTCTGCCACAACCATCCCTTTTACAGAATCTTTGGGAGAAAAAAATGAAAATAAAGCTTTCTGCCTTCTTCCAGCGCTATCTAGAATCAACTGATCAGAGAAAGGAGGAGGGTCTTAACGCTGTCAATCATCCTCATTGTTTCCACCATTGCTCTCAGTTATGCAACAGCTAACAAAGCCTGTTAGCCTAGTTAACATCTTCCTGGCTCTGAATGGTTGGTTTTGGTTGAGGGCGGTGCATTTCAGACAGCAATAGTAGCTCAATGAGGTGTTGGAGGAGACTGAGCTTTTCTCAGATTATCTGTGTCATAAAATGCTGACATGACATTAAAAAAAACATATTATTTATATATTATTTAATTAAAGGTACAGTACATAGTACAGCTTTAATAGTGTCCGTTAGACTTTGTTTTAGTGTTGTAGTTTGGCCGCCGACCAGCAGAGGGCGGCCGAGCCGGTTGATACAGAAACCAACATGGCGGTGGAACTGTTTGCTACACCACTCTACAGCAAACAGGAAGGGGTGGGGACGGAACACTGTCAGTCTTATACCTTATTTGGAAATGGGACCATTGCTGTCCGGAAGTGAAGGGGGCGCGATTTCCTATATTATTCGCGGTCTCCCGTTATTTTCTTTTAAAACATGTGATATATCTTCATCTTTAGGAAGGATTTTGATTCTCAGCATGTACTTGAACTTCTCTCTTTTATTTACTTCAGCGCAGCTCACAGTTTTTAACAAATTCTGTAGATTTCAGTGTACTTCTAAATCTGCTCCTTAGTCGCATTTCTTCGGACTTGCTACTGCCTCTAGTGGCGTGTGGGTGGTAACACAACTAATCTAATTACATTACTAAATCAGAATACCACAACGTTTTTATTATTTATTAATTCTGGCATTACTGGGACCGTAAAAGATAAAGTCCTTCACAAAATAACATACCTTTTCATTTCCTTAAGAAAGTAGAGCTAATTAAATGACATAAGGAAGACCTGAAAGTGATTCCAGTTTCAACTGTGACAAATTTTAAATTCCTTGTGTCATTCCTGGACAGTCAGCTCAACTTTGCTGAAAACACTGGCTATATCTTTAAGAACTGTGCTCAGAGACTCTATCGTTTAAGAAGACCCAGTGATCTTGGGGTTACCCAACTTGAGGTTGTGTACAACCTCTAGTTAGATAGAGGTTGTTGAGTTAAAATGTTAAAACTTAACATTCTAACTTGAGTTTTAACTCAAGTTTTAACTTTTCATCTCCTCGGCTGGTTTGGTCACATGAGCTGTAGACTAACAGACAATTTTTTAAGAAAACTTTGAACGGCAGGTATAACAGCAGGTAAATAGTGGTGAAACCAAAAACAACTCTGTCTCAACTGTTGGCTGAAAGAACATGGAAGATGGCAGGAATATTTTAACAGAGAGCATCCATCCTCTTTCTTCATCAGCTTGAACCTCTGAGCTCATGAAGGCGTTATTGTGTCCCTCTGGCAACTACATCTAGAAGTCATTTATTCACAGTTCAATAACTATTTTTAACCAAACTAAATTATAACATTTACCTATAGCGTGCTAAGTGTTTTGCTCTATTCACAAATTGTTGATAATGTGATTCTATGAATATGATTTATTGTTTTAGAGTCGAAGGAAAATTTCCACGTTGATAGACTAAATTGTTTCATCTTATTTCTTATATATGACTCTACCAATAAAAAGTCTCTCAGAATAATATACATGGCACCGTGAAAACAAAAATGTGAATTTTTGCTTATATCTGTTTAACAACCTGGGTTGTTATTTTTCTGTGTATCTAATTAATTTGTTTGTTATTGACTTTTGCTCAATTACATTTCTTACGTATACATTGCAAATGGTATTTTTATTATAGTTGATCATGTTGTTTTTCATGTCTCCTTATTTCTTTTGTTCCTCCTATAATTGATGGAGATATATGTATTATTTATAATGTATAAAAGTCTTGTATATTTAATTAGCTCTACATCCTTAAGAAAATGACAAAATATGGTGTTTTATGAGATAATTTATCTTTTATCGTGCCAGTAATGCCGAAATTAATAGTAAATAATAAAGACGTTGTGGTATTCTGATTTAGTAATGCAATTAGATTAGTTGTGTTACCACCCCCACGCCACTAGAGGCAGCAGCAGGCCCAAAAAGATGCAACTAAGTACACCGAAATCTACAGAATTTGTTAAAAATTGTTAGCTGCGCTGAAGTAAATAAAAGAGAGAAGTGAGAGTGAAAATGCTTTCTAAAGATGAAGATATATCACAGATTTCAAAAGAAAATAAAAACGGGAGGCCGCGGATAATATAGTAAATATTCACTTCCGGAATGCAATGGTCCCATTAGCTGCAGTGAGGTCCTTCTCATCAAAATTGGAAGGAGAAACGGTCCAAACGAAGTCCATTGTGGGATGCTAAATGCACCTTATGCGATTCTATTTTGAAATATAAACACTCGACAAGCTCCTTAAGTTTCACATTAGCAACACTGCTCATTTAGCCGAGTTGCATGACGTAGCAGCGTCAACTTCTCGTTCAAAAGTTACCGATGCGCTACAAAGTTATGATAACGTCGACCCGTTTGAACCCCCTTTAATACAGAAAACATGTTTCTGTGTTTCCGTACAGTTGATAATCAGGCTTGATGTTTAGAAATCGCACTAAAAGTAGTTGACATGTCTTGTTTTTCAAGCTGGAGGTTAAGACGTCTATTGATCGGCTGACGGCTGAAGGAGCCATAGAGATAAAAAAAAAAAGCCACTCGGAGCGGAGCTGCTGACAAAGGGGATTAGCACACCAGTCAAAATGAATCCTCAGCAAAACAGAGTTAATGATTATCGAGCTTTATCAGACACTGTGATTGATTTACGTCAAGCATGGTTCTTTGTGTTTATTGATGCAATTGTTTACTTATTTGCTGCACAGAGGCTACTCGGGGTTTTATTTTTTTTTATTTTTTCCTTACTGTGACTGGATATGAAACAAGACCAAACAGGTTGGAGTGAGATTTACACTCTGAAAATGTTTCAAGGTTGAGCCTAGCTTAGAGAGATACTTAAAGGACTGAGTGATTAAAAAATTGTTTTTTATTAGTGTTCAGAAATGCACTTATATGACACTGATTCTTACTTGAAAAGTTTAATTTACATTTAAAATTGGAATAAATCACTTTTTTTCATTTAAATAAGTGCATTTTTAAGATTGAAGCAGGTTATGCTGTGAAAATATTCACATTTAAATAGGCATTACATTTTTTTTTTCATTACTCTTTCACAAATAAGTGAATATAAAACGACAAAAACAAGATGAGATGTTAAGCAATCAATTATTTTAAACTGCTTCAATCATTTTTATAAATATAGTTCAAAATTAGCTGAAAAACTAAAAGAAAATTCATATAAAACAAAATTCTCAACCCAACTTTTATGCAAAATCTTTAAAACAAAATCAAAAAAGTGTATTTTTTTCTTGTACTTTGAATTATGTAAAAGTAAAGCTGAGGAACATAAAAGGAAATAATCTGTTTCAAAATAATATCCATTAGTGTAAATCACTGCACATCAGACAATCTTCCACTGGCACAAATGAATTGCTATCCACCGCCGAGCCACAGGGGCTTGCATAAGCTGGCTTATTTGCAGATAGTTATCTGTTGACAAGGTCTTTGCCATGACGCTCCACTCACCTATCTCCTCCATCTCCCTCTTTCTGCCGGCCTCAAATCTGCTGCAGGCAGCATATTGTCTCCCTGTTTCACTCTTATCGTCAACACGCTCCTCAACGCGCCTCACATTTCCACCGTGTTGCAGATCTCTCAGAAACAATCCCCAAAATAAGACAGAGTATATTCCTCGTCTCCTTAAAATGGAAATTGGTCGTCTTTTTCTCCCTCCAGCTGCTGCCTTGTTCATTTTTACCTTTTTGCTTCTTCCCCGGCCGCTTGCCTTTGAGACCGGGCTTGGGGGAAATGAAAACTAGTCATTTGAGGAGAAGGTACAAATAGGCAGTGGTTACAAATGGAGTTTGGTCAGTGGTCGGAGATTCCTATTCAGAAGATAGACAGGACTTTGCTCACAAACTGGAGTTTGAAGTTTCAAAGGGGAGAATCATACAAGTGTTACATCAGGTCTCGGCGATCCTTTGACTTTTAGCCCCTGGGGCAGGAGTTTGGGTGACTGATTATACGGCAGCTGTGTCTGGCCCTTCATATTTCTCCAAGGCAACCATTTAATATCATCTCAAACCACAGCAGCAAAGAAAACCCTGATGCCACATTTTATTCTGCCATCATCTGAAAATGTAATGAGTAACAAAAAATATAAACCATGCAGAGAAAACAGTTTTTATTGCATGATGTAAAAATGCTTTGCTACAAACACAAAGAAAAATACGTTCAGTAGAGGCCTCAAGGATTGTCATTCTGAAACTTTTAGATGAATCTCTGCTTCGTCGCTCCTGAGTCCAGGGCCGTACCAAACCTTTTTGGGGCCCCAAGCGGATTTTCTTTTAAGGCCTCCTCATCCCAACAAGTCAACACCAGACACTTCACCATTCCTAGGTTACTCTAAATGTGTAACATACCTTTAATTAGCCTAATTTTTAATTAGCTTACATCGTACTAGTGTCAAAATGGAAATTGGCTTAAACCTAACAGGAATAACAAAAAATATATTTTAAAATGTAGAGTGATATTTAAGGGTGCCACATTATTTTAAATATTTGAAAATAACATCAGCTGATAAATACTAAATATACAGCAAACAAGTTAGCACATTTAATATCGCGTATTCTCTTAACAGTGCCAGCAGCAGGAAGAAATTAACCTATTTGTGTACAAACTATGTCAGCTGTGTTAAACTATTGTCTTTCCATGTGTAATACCATGTAGTTTGCACGATCCAGTTTAATTCTTCTCTTTTTATTGTGCTTGTTTTTTGCTCTTGGGGGCCCTCTGCTGGTGTGGGTGTCCTGATCAGCTGAATAACTCGCATGTGCCTTGTCAAATAATCAGATCATTAGCAGTATTCTGTAGAACTGAGGAGGTAATTCAGCCATTTGATTCCTGTGTGTTGGATCAGAGACACATCAGGAAGTTATAGGACACAAACTCTCGTGGACTGGAGTTGTGGAACTTGTGGCAGTTTCGTACCTTCAAAACAAAAATGTAAATATGAATGAAATGAATATGACTAGTTTAAAACACCTACATGTTAACTAATTGCTCCTTACAGCTTGTAATATTTTGTAAACAATTTATTTTATGTCATTTTTTGACATAAATAAACTGGAAAGAAGTTCTACTGCTATAGCTAATGCTAACTTTAGCAAGCTAGCAAATGGAAATTGTGACCCTGGCCTTCTTCCTTGGTCATTAACTAATAAGAAAACACAAGCCTTCAAAGAGCGTGTTATTACAAATTTCTCTTGTTTATGTGCTGCAGCCATATTGAAATTGAAGCTCATGACAAATGTCCAGATTTCCAAATTCAGTCCAAGTTGGAGCTCAAAAACTCTAAAGTATGAATAAAAATGATTGTCATTGTTTCCACCTTGAATTGCTAACAGTGGTTAGACTGGTGGCAGACCATGTGGTAGAACTCAAATCAAACTGGATTAATGGGGCTTAATGACGGAGCTATAAGCAAAATATTTGCCAATTTATGAATTCAGATGGAAACATGTTTACTGGAGGTGCAATGTTGTGTATGTAGCTGATTTAATGAGTTTACATAAACTGTTTATCACTCCATCTTTTACTATTTTTTATAGTATGTGTTGCAGCCATCTTAAATTTTGAAGTCAGGGTTGGTGGTATGGTAAAGAACTTCTGGCCCTTCAAGTATTAGGAATAGCTCCAGTTGATATTTTACCATAAATATTCTGATTTTTAAGTAAACTGGGGCTTTATGTTAGCAACTTCACACTGGAACCCTGTTAAGATCCTCGTTCTTCCAAAATAAATGGAAAAATTATTTAGATGCACAACAGACACCATTAAAAAACACATAGCACATTAAAGATCCTTTGTTGAAGACCTTCTTTCTTTTTGATAAATGTTTTTTTTCTCTGACCTTTCCTTATCTACCTATTAGCCGATATTGCTTTATAGACTTCGTCAGTGGCCTGTTGCTGAAGGAAAGTTTGAATGTGTTTAGAAGATATCTGTGCAAAAACACTTTTTAACTCAAGTTAGTCTGCAATTCAAGGTTTTTGTAGTCAACTAAAACAGAAAAACAAATTGAGAAAAACTTTCGATAAATGACAAAAATGATAATTAATGGAGAAAATACAACTAACTGGAACTATTTGTGCATTTATAAAACTAAAACAAGCTGAAGTTATAGATGTAATATCCTGCATTTTTGTGTTAATGATTCTATTTATTGGCCTTTCAAACTGATGTGAAATTGATTTTGTTTTCGCCCACATACAAGCAGTTTACGCCAGCTGCCGACAAATTAAATTGGTGGTGCTTATGTTAGTCCGCAAAATGGCAGCAGGAAAAGTTTAGAGAAAACGCTGGATTCAGCTGTTGTTCAACAATAATTGAGTACATTTTTTGACAATAGTATCTTCGATGTAAACCTTTAAATGTAAACTACCTGTTTAGTGTTGGTTTTGTACCATAATAAACGAAACACTGGCCAACATTTTGGTGTGTAATGCTGCCACTTGGAAAAATGTAATGCTTCAATTGTTGATGTTTGTCTTTTTATGATGTAAAGCGTTTTGAGCTGCCTTGCTGCTGAAATGTGCTACAAAAATAAAATTTGATTGATTGATATATGTAATTACAATGAAATGCTTTTTTAATTCTACACCTAAAAATCAAGGAAAGAATAAACAAACTAAAACTACAATTATAACCAATAAAATCTAAAGTAACAGTAAAAGGACAAGGAACCTGGAAATTATTTTTTTTTATTATAATTTTTTCCCTCTCTTTTGCACTTCTTTTTGTCTGTTTAATTTTTTTTATTTTATTTATGTATTTTTTGCTTGTCTCTTGCACCAGATCTGAAGACCTAAAAGTAAATATTGAAATAAAAAGCAAACACACTCTTAAAAACTAATTAGAAACTCAAAAAGTGAGCAAAATAAAACAAAACTTTAATGAAAAGCCTGTGTATTGCACACGTTTTTAGAATCCAGAAATCAGGTTTTCATTGTTGAAACATGTTGAAACAAAAACCTCAGATTAGTCACAGATTTTTTTTTAATTTTTTTGAGCTGCTTTATCAAACCCAGGAGAACAGTTTGTCAGTTTACGATTCAGAAAGCTGTAACCTTACAGATTATACTTTATAGTTCAGTATATGACTGTTCCTTGAGGACTTTGCTGAACTTTAAGATGGGAGCAGTGATAAAAGCACTTTAATGACTCGGAAGATAAGATTTGCAGTGAGTGACTCATTCATAGCAGCACAGTGATTCCTGCATCTCTCCCCCGCCATCACGCGCTCCCTGCTTTGAAATAATCAGCGCACTTCTTGAACAAATATGACCAGAGCAGAAGAGCAGCACGGATCGAACGCAGAGCGGTGTTGTAACCGATGACCTCTGTACACGCAAGAGAAACAGTCCGCTCCGATCGAGCTGCGGCCGACGCACGGCGACCAGGCCAACAATCTGTTTTTTAATCTTCCATTGCTTCATGCTCTTCTTTCTGTAAAGGTCTTTAATCCAAATCAGCGATAGCACAAAGGAGAAGAAGGGGAGTTTCTTCCAAACCAAATCCCATTTTCATCTTGAGTGGATTACTCCAAGGGTGGCGTTTGTCAATATTTAATCAAATCATGTCAGAATCACGAACAGCCCTCAAGGAATGTTACTATGTTTGCTTGCAGGCAGGACAAAAATACGTTTATGAATTTTCAGTGTAATTTAAGGGCATGGTTAACAAGTCATTCTATATGGGGCTTATACAGCCTCACAGGTCTGGGTGAACCTACGATCGTTGACCTGTTGGTGTGTGCTGGCACTTTCTCCTCAAATACAAGACTACTGTTTGCTTTGAGACATGGAAGAGGCGGCCACTTTGCAAAACAACCCAATTTATGGTACTGTGTGGAAAAAGTTACATGTAAAAAGCCTTTCACAACATGTTTTCCAGGAAAAGTCTGCCAACTCCGGTTCCATGACATTCACTTACTGATTTTATGAGGGTTTTTTTTTTTTAACCACAATTGCAGCTACAGTAAGTATCAAGTGTCTCTTTATGTGACGTATGCTCCTAACAATTCAAATAAAAAACAAGTAGGTCTGTTTAGGCAAAAGTAAAAAAGGTGTGAAAACTTGACTGAATAATTTTGCAGGGCTTTCGTCATCCATCTTGTCTTGGTAATCTTGGTAATCAGACAACATTTTTCTTCTGAATCTTTACGGTTTGGTGAAGTTATTTTGTGGGATGGATGCTCGGATTCAAAGTGATGCTAGAAAATAATCTTCAACTTTCAACTAAAAGATCAATGGAAAAAACCCCCCAGCAAAATCTGAATTTTGATTTTAATCTCAAGATTTTGCCTTTTTTCCCCTCAGAATACTGAAATTCTGATTTTGTTCTCAGAATGTTTGCCTTATTTTCTGAGATCAAAACTCAGAATTGAGAAAAGTCAGAATTATAAAAATAAATAAAACAAAATTCTAACTGTAATCTCAAAATTTGACACTATTTTTCCTCAGAATTTTGACTTTTTTCTCAACATTTTGATATTTTTTCTCAGAACTGTGAAGAAGTCTGACTAATCCGTGATCAAAACTGAATTCTGAAAAAAGCTAATTCTGACTTTAATCTCAAAATTCTGACTTTCTCAGAATTTTAATGGTAACACGTTATTTGACATGGGGTGCATAAGGCTGACATGACACCGTCATGAACATGGAGTCTTTATGAATGTCTGACTGTTGTCATGAAGTGTCATACAGTAAATAATGACACTTTTAATGCAAAGTTGCTCCAAACGTTGAAAGTCCATTAAAAGTGCCAACTTTGCATTAAATTGATGTAAATCAGCTTCTAATATCTCCATAGGATTGCAACGAATTGGTTATAAAATAGTGAATAAACTTAATTGAATTTTCTTTAATTGCGTGAAAATTTCATCCATAGATGAATGGAACCAAAATCTGAACTAAACTAGTTCATTTAAAATAAAATAAATTATTCCTAAATTTAAAAACCAGCACATGCAACTTTGATTCAGTTTTGCTAGAAACCAGGTTGCCTTTTTGTTCATTCAATTTTTACTTTTTGTGAATTCTTCCTCAAAATATACTTTTAAACTTGCTATTTGAACAAAAACAAAAGAAAAAACCCACAAATATAACTTTGTTTTTATTGTTTCCTTGATTAGTTTCAGGTAGAGGGATTTACTCTTAACCTGTCAGAGAAATCTGACATAAATGTTACTTTTTTTCAGCATTCTGGTGGGAATTTCATAAATCTGTTAATCGGTCATGTTTCACAGAGAATCAGCTGCATTTACAAAAAATTCAGGTCATTTGGATCAAGCTCACATGTAACTTGTACATCCACAAACAAAGAAAGCTTTTACACAAAGGCGTCACTTTGCTACAGGGAGAGTAATTACCCCAGTTAATTATGGCAGAATGAACTCAGGAATGAGGTCCTTTTATTTAGTTACAGTGCAAAATAATTACTAATTATTCCTAAAAATCCACTTAGTCAGAAATAAGAGTAACACTGCATCTTAAGACCATTTTCAAATAAAATGAAGTAAATTTCTCTTATAGGAAACAGGACAGCCTCATGTTAAGGCTAAAACAATTAATCATGATTAATCGATTATTGAAATAATCCTTATGTAATTTAATAATCGGTTAATCCTTAACTGGAGTATATAAACTTTAAAAATGTAAACAACATCATCAATGCAGTGATTAAATCAAAACTGTAAAAAAAATAAAATAAATATTTTGCATTTCAGATGTAAACATGTCCCACCCAAAACTCCTCAAGTGACATTTTTAGCTTCACCTGCTTCAAATTCTCTAAAGAAAATAAAAAATAAAAAAGTCTCCCGAGCACCTTTTTTAATTCTGAAAATAATCAAGAAATCCACAGAAAAAAAGTTGGATTTTGTGATTTTTTTGTTCAAATAGCAGGGTTAAAAGCTAATTTTGAGGTATTTTCATAAAAAGTTCCAATTGAATGAGCAAAAACCTGATATGGTTTCCAGCAAAACTGGATCTGTATCAAAGTTGCATGTGCTGCAGTGTTGGTTTTTGCAATCCAATTAATAATCCAAGAAACAATTACCAGATTAAAATTGACGGTATTTATTTTAGCTGCAGATGCATCCTTTGCTACAAATGATCAACTCTACACTAAAGAACTGTTATGTTATTACATTTTTATGCAATAAGATGTTTATTTTTATATCTTTAAGGATTTTATTTTTCTTATTTGTGTCTCTTATTGCACTTCTACTATTTTGTTAGTTTCAAGGGCAGATTATTTCTCTTATAACATGGGAAAATATCTTTTTATGAGTGAAATAATCTGCCAAAGAAACTAGTATTTTTTCCTTAATATTAAGGAATTATTTTTCTAAAAAAAAAATGCTCCTGTTTCTTACTGAACAATTACTTGTAAGTTTTGTCTTACAACATATAAAACTAAGATAGTATGTACTCAATTCATCATTGCAATATCTTTCCACCAAAGCAAACACTTTATAATTATAATTTCTAAACTACTTCTGAAACGAAATGACTTATTTTAAACTGCCCTGAATGTAAAAGCTTAAAAAACTGAGATGTTTGGTTTGACAAAGTAAAGCATTTTCTCTAACATTTTTAAGACGAGGTGCATTTTTGCATTTCAAGATAACAGAGGTGAGTGAACATGGTGATTAATCATGATTAAACACTGTGCTAAAGTATGATTAACCTGATTAAATCTTTTAATTGATTTATACTAGGGCTGAAACGATTCCTCGAATGATTCGAGTCCGGCCGGGACATTGTTTGCGTTGCGCGGAGCTCTCACTTCCGCCTCTGAGTTGTGGCGAAAGCTAAGTGTTAGCGGCATAACGTCCAATTTTCAAGTTCGGCCCGTGGGGATTTTATTGACTGATGACAATGCCCGGGTTTTCATCGTTTTTGTGGAAACCAATAAGCATCCTTAAAATGACTGGCGCGATGCCTGGCAGCCCGTCTCCTCCGGGAACTGCTGGTTCAGAGCGAACGGCGGGAAGAGCGATGCCGGACTATTTATACAGGTAAGCGGACAGACCGAACACTGCGGGTGGATGAGTAGTCGATGAGTCAGGCCCGGCGGCATGGGCGGAGCCAGCCGTGCTCCCCCACCCCCCACCTCTGGACTGAAAGCTGGTTATTGGTTTTACCTCAGAGTGGCCAACTCTCTGTTATTCCTACATCGATGTGATACAGTAGGGGCTTCCGCACTTACAATATCTGTGCCTTCTGTCACTTTTTCCAGCCATTAAAACTGTTTAATCCTTGTTAACGCGTCGTGATTTGTTTTTCCGAGCCGCCTTTAAACGCAACATGAGCGCTAAGACGCTCGCGCTGGGTTTACATCTGTGCGGCAGCGAAGGAGACCTGCTGTGCAGAAATAGTCAGGCGTGTGTCATAATCATGGCAGCAAACCAGCAAAGCGCAAAGAACTTTGCGCAGTTTTTTCCTTCAACTCACCGACTGAGTTGAGTAACGCTGTTGGATGCAGGTAATGTTGGCTAAAAGATGACTAGCTAATACCAATACAGCACGTTAAGCTTGTTAACAAGTACAGGATATTGATGCTGTCTATGTTCAACAGTGGGTAGTTCTTGTTAAATTCACTTGAGCAACTTTTTTGGAACAAAGGTACTTATAAGAGTAGTTTTACTGCGCTGTACCTTGTTATTGTACTTCAGTAATATTATTATTGCTACGTACATTGATTTCCCCCCCCCCCCAAAATAAGCTGATGCCTCCCTGTTAAACTCGTCTGGAGCCGGGGCTGTGATGCTTACAGTGCAAGTGTAACTTTACGGACGAACCGCACAATAAATTTCATATATCCCGGTCTGAACAAACGGGTGGCGGGAATCATCGTGGCGGTACATGACTGGCCGATGAGTTTCTGAGTGTGACGAACGAAGGTGCCGTAAATATCCCGTACTGCTCCCCCCGTTCTTACGTTCGTCCCCTGGTCTACCGGTCGTGTCTCCCCTCATCTCCCTCCAGATCCTCTACATTGGGTTTGTTTGTTCGTCTGTCCCCTGGTCTATTTCCTCCCCTCCACCTCCACCTTACGTTCGTTTGATAGATTACTCGATTACTAAAATATTCGTTTACAGCAGCCCTAATTGGCACATTAATTAAATAGATGTGACAGTATATATCTGTCTCTTACTTAGAAAACATAACTATGCTTAATTTTAAGCGAATCCCACATTACTGCAAAACACAAATCCTTATGAAGTAAATTTAGTCTAGTTTCTAATGCAAATATCTTTGTACACTTTAATTAAGACAAAACTAACATAAGTACATTTTCAGCTAGATAGAGGAGCTTGTTTTCAGTCAGTAATTCCTTAATATTGATTGAAACGTCCCGTTGTATTGGCAGATAATTGCACTGACATGGGAAAAATGTCTTAGTAATGAAATAATCTGCCAATAACTAGTACGTTTTCACACAGTATAAAAGAAATATTGACTTAAAACAAAACTACATATGCTGAAAAGTTAGTTTTGTCTTATTTCAAGTGTACCAAGACATTTGTTCTAAAAACTCAACCAAAACCACTTGGTGAGATTTTGTGTTTCTGCAGTGAAAAGCAAATGGTAAGTCACTGCTCCTGGAGTAAAGCAAAACTAGATTTGCACTAGAATCGAGACAAAAATACTTGGTAAGATTTTGCATCGTAAAGAGACTGTTTATTCCACTTCTGAAGGAAAATTATGCAGAGGTGGCTGATATTGAAGTTGTGCTATCTCTGCTTAAAAAGGAAAAAAAGAGGCAACCCTGTGATTCACCTCTGGAGCGTTTAGTTAACCATCAACCGAGGAGTCACTCCACCTCTCCGATGGTTAGCGGTACAGCAGGACTGCGTTCAGTCACTGCTCTCCGTCCTGACAGCGGCGGGTCTTCATCACGCCGAGCCAGGACTAAGACGGGTTCTGTTTCTAGGCGGGGCTAGGCCTAAAGCCACCAAGGGAGGGGGCAAAATTAGAGGTGTGAGAAAAGAAAGGAGGAGGGGGGCATTAGCTTCTTGGACAAGTCTTTCTGCCCCACTGTCAGGTAGTTGAGACTTCCTTTGCCCAAACTGGTGGTAGACATGGACATGGCAGACTACAGCGAGGCTCTGGACCCGGCCTACACCACGCTGGAGTTCGAAAACATGCAAGTGCTCCCTTTGGGTGCAGGTGAGTCTCATATATGCAGCTCTGGCATTGAACTTTGAAACTTTTACTGATTTAAAACTTTGTTCAGAGGCGAGTTCTGGCAGGAGGTGATAATGCAGGGTCATTTGTCCATCTGCCCCCTTCGCTCGCATGGGATGACCCTGTTGCAGCGGCGCTCTTTTATCACCTCGGGGTGCGATAGTAAAACATTAAGAGCTTTGCTTTTATGAGATCGCCGTACTCCTAAAGCACACGGAGGTCAGGGCTGTGCGAGCGGCTCTGACCTGTTCCAGCTTGCACCGTGACTCGGTGTGACTCCCGTAACGTCGGATTGATATTCACCCTGAGATGAAGCAGTAGCCGGAGTATCATGATCGCCCTTCTCTTGTTACAAACCGTCTGTTCCCACACTGTTCAAGCTGGAGAGAAAGGGATGGAGTTCTTCGATCCGTCCTTAAACTGACACGGACCTATTTGTACAGGCAGTCTCCCATGACAACACGGCTTGGATCCTGATTCCGAAATTCCCAAAGAGAGTTAAAGACAAGAAACTGAAACCAATAGGGCAACTTTTTATGAAAATATTTTTCTTTACACCAAAGATTTCAACATAGCTTCTCATTGATTGATTTTGCCTCATGACTGTAGCTAAAGAGAAAACTGTCTCCAGTGATTATCTCCTCAGAGGTAATCAAACCAACATCAATTATCTTCTGTTGACTAACTGAATCACTAAGGAAGGTAAAAGACTCCCAGGCGCTCTGGATTGTTGTTTTTGATTAGAAACAGTGGAGCCAATGGGTTTTTTGTCTGGCTTTTCATGCCTTTTAATGAACACTGGTGACCAAATGATGCAAACAAGAAAAAATCCTACCAAGTATTTTTGGTCTAGTTTCTGGTGTAAACATCTTGGTACACTTGAAATAAGACAAAACTAGAGATTGGCGCTTGTTTTACGTCAATAACTCTTTAATATTGATGAAGTATAATTCCTTAATGACCTTTTAAGGAATTATAACGAATTTTTTACCTAAAACAAGCTCCTATATCTTGCTAAGAAGTTACTTTTCGGCTAGTTTTGTCTTATCTCAAGTGCACTGCACCAGAAACTGCACAAAAAATACTTGGTAAGATTTGGTGTTTTTGCAGCGAACATATTTCCACAGGCTTTTGGTATCAGGTCACCTTGTTACAGTATACGTCCAAAAGCTAATGACGCAAGTTTTTTGTCCGTCTTAGATTCCTCGCCAGCTGAAAGCGCCAACATGAACGCCACGGGCCACCTGGCAGCAGGCAGCTTGTGCGCCATATGTGGTGACAGAGCGACGGGGAAGCACTACGGGGCGTCCAGCTGCGATGGCTGCAAGGGCTTCTTCAGGCGCAGCGTCCGCAAGAACCACATGTACTCATGCAGGTGAGAATGGTGAAATTGGAGAAACATTAATGTTGCGTTTAAAACTCTGGCATCACCAGCAAAACCCAAACAAATATCTGTTTTTCAGGTTTAACAGACAGTGCATTGTAGACAAAGACAAGAGAAACCAATGCAGATACTGCAGACTGAAGAAATGCTTCAGAGCTGGCATGAAGAAGGAAGGTACGACCATTTAAAAACATCCTGCAGATGACTAAACAGAAGCAAATCAAAAGCAAAATTTCCATCAGAATCAGCAAATCAGAGCCATCTCTGCAGAATCGATCCTACTCGTCTCTGGGTGTTGCAACACCCAAGAGAGTACGGCTTTGTTAATGTTCACTCTGCAGAGCAGAGGAGTCTCCGACCAGCTTATGCTGAGCAAACATTTCCAGGCAATAATGGCCATATACTGATAAACATAATAACCTCCAAAGACTCATTTTTCTTTGCAGTGTCTCCACATTCAGCCTTAGACAAAAAAAACAAATCAACACTTCCTTTTTTTTCCTGCCAGCTTTATCTCAACCTGAGTGCAAAAAAAGGAAAATCTGTTTTAAACAGGATCTAGTGATTAAACCACATTTTTCCCCATACCAAATTACACAGAAAAAACACAAAATCTTACCAAATACTTTTAAGTAGTTTAGTTTCCAGTGCAAATATCTTGAAAAAGACAAAACTATCTTATAAGTAACTTTTCAACAAGATGTAGGTGCTTGTTTTAAGTCAATAGTTTATTGACTTAAGGAACTATTGTCAATATTTCACTTATAACAACATTTTGCCCATGTGTCATAAGTCAAATGACCTGCCAATGTAACCAATTTGTCAGTATTAAGGAATTATTGACTCTCAAGCACGCTTCCATATTTGGCTGAAAAATTATTTGTAAAGGTAGTTTTATCTTATTTAAATGTGCTATTTGCACTAGACTGAAAATACTTGGTAGGATTTAGTGTGTTTTTGTAAATCACATTGTATTTTCAGTCAAGACTTTAAAAAGCGCCCACCACTGAAGCTGCACTGCTCAGGGTGTGAACAGACAAACGAGAGAATCGACAGCCCCAGTTTTATTGTACATTACACCTCTGGCTTTGATACTGAGCTCCACCATTCTGACTCCTCAAGGCAATTTGAGCCACATTACTCCACCTATACGAGTCTGAAATGAAACAACTTTCAGATGAGCCACAGCTGTCATGATCTGGTGAAAATCCCAGAAACTTCTTTTTTTTTTAGCCTTTTCATTTAGAGTCCCTCAGGACTCTGTTTTAAGACGCATCTCTCTCAACTGTACACTGCAAAAACACAGAATCTTACCAAGTATTCTTGTCTACTTTCTAGTACAAATATCTTTGTACGCTTTAAATAAGACTAAATTAACTTCCAAGCAACTTTTCAGCAATAATATCGTTTCAAGTCAATAATTCCTCAATACTGATAAAGTACTACTTTAACTGTAAAAATTATTTCGCTTAACACTGAAAACATTACTTGTTATTGAAAACATTGCCTGTGGAACGAAAAATCGAAATCAAATACAATTTTATTTGTACAGCACATTTCAGCAGCAAGGCATTTCAAAGTGCTTTACATCATAACAACCAGTACTTTTTAATCAAGATAAAGAAATTATTGACCAAAAACGCTCCTATATTTTGCTGAAAAAGTTACTGTTAAGTTAGTTTTGTCTTATTTCAAGTGTACCAAGATGTTTGCACTAGAAACTAGACAAAGAATATTTGGTAAGAATCTGTTTTTACAGTGTATATTAATTATTATTAGGCCATATCACTGTAATTAAATTAATTAGACAGGAGAAAGCCAGCTGTACGTTTCTGTAGGAACTTCACATTACACAATTTTCAAAACTACAGCATGGCTAAATGTTGGTTACTTTCAGTCATACCCTGAAAAGTCGGAATGTGACCTTTCACCCAATTAACTTCAGCTGATGAACGTAGGCGTCAAGTTTGGCTTATTTTTTTACTCGCCTGGTGTACAACTGTGACTTAGAAGCAATTGATGACACTTTTATTTTTGCTCATTTAAATTTTTGCTATCCATCTTAACAAAAAACTCCTTAATCCTCCGCAGTGAGACTCCAAACTGGAAAGATTATGAGGAAACGTCACTTCGGTATTATCTCGAGCTTTTTTCTGGTTACTGTCAAAGTTCATTTTAAAATCTTGACGTATGGTCAAGCTTCTGAAATTCATTAAGTCTTTAAAATAATGCAGCTAGGCTGAAAATCAATTATTGAAATTATTGTCAACTATTTACTTAATTGATCAATTAAGCAAAAACTGTACAAAATGTACATTATACATTTAAGATAAAACACTTTTTATGTAAATAGGTTTTAACCAAAACTCCTCAAGTGGCATTTTATTTTAGCTTCACCCAGTTCAGATTCACTAAAGAAATGCTATTCAAGGCTTTTCAGGCAAGAAAACGTAAATTATAATTTTTTTTTTTAAAAGGAATGAAATCTTTAATTTGCATATTTTATTGCATTTATAATATTATATAAAAAGGCTAGAGGTTAAATGAAAAATCTGTTGAATGTGCCAATTTTTTTATCCTATTCATCACAATAATAGATTTCTAAAATAATTGTTGGTTGTAGCCTAAATACAACATGGTCCTAAAAGTCTATAGGATTGTTTGCACTGGCAGATTATTCCACCAATTACAAGACATTTTCCCACTTTATAAATTAAATAATCTGCACTGGAACTAGTACATTGTCATCAATGTTAAGGAGTTATTTACCTAAAACAAACCCCCCCGTCTTGCTGAAACGTTGATTTTGTCTTATTTCAAGAGTACCAATACATTTGTTCTAGAAACTAGACAAAAATACTTAGATTTTGTGTTCTTTTGCAGTGCAATCTACAAAACCCAAAGCACGCTGTTCCATTTTAACCGTACAAATGTGTTTTCCCTTAGCTGTACAGAACGAGAGAGACCGAATCAGCACCAGGCGGTCCAGCTACGAAGACAGCAGTCTACCGTCTATCAACGCACTCATTCAGGCAGACGTTCTATCGAGACAGGTAACTCCCAGCATGGGTCCAACACCTGGCTGTTGCTGATCATTGGTGACGAATCTGTGTTTCTCTGTGCAGATCACGTCGCCTGCGCCCATACTGAACGGCGACGTAAGGACCAAAAAGATCGCCACCATCACGGACGTCTGTGAGTCCATGAAGCAGCAGCTGCTGGTTCTGGTGGAGTGGGCCAAGTACATCCCAGCTTTCTGCGACCTTCCCCTGGACGACCAGGTGAGGCTCATCCACACACAGAGTTCAGCCAGTCTGGTCACTTATCAACCAGCTCACATCTACAACATGGGAGCTTTTCCATTGGCTTGTAATCTCTTCTTCCTCAATAAAACCCCACTTGGGGTTTTTGCAGTGCAAAAGCATTCAGTGTGATGGCTCCTACAGCCTGGCATCAGCTCCAGTCTGAACTCAAGATGTCAGAATTGATTTCTTGAATTTATTTCGAGCGGTTCGAGATTCTATTAAACAGTGTCACTGCTTTTAAATTGTTTTCTATTGTTTTGCACTTGTGCATATGTATTAGTTCGTTTTATTTTGTAACCAGGTTGCTGTGTATTACAGACTTCTACCCAGGTCCCTCTTGAAAATGAGATCTAGATTTTAACGGGGTTTACCTGGTTAAATAAAGGAAATAAAAATAAATAAATAAAAAAAAGTGAAGTCTTACCAAGTATTTTGGGTCTAGTTTCTAGTGCAAATATCTAAGTAGCAACTTTTCAGCAAGATACAACAGATTATTTTCAGTAAATAATTCCTTAATATTGATTTTGAAAAGTACTTTTTCCACAGGCAGATTGTTTCACTTATAACAAAACATTTGTCCCATACATGATACATGAAATAATAGAACGAGTAGTTTTTTTTTTTTTATTAATATTAAGGAATTACTAACTTAAAACAAGCTCCTATGTCTTGCTGAAAAGCTCCTAAGTTAGTTTTGTCTTATTTAAAGTGTACCAAGATACTTGATCTAGACACTAGACAATAATAGTTGGTAAGATTTTGTTTTTGCAGTGCACCAACTGGGATTTTATGGAGGAAGAACAGATTACAAGCCAATATAAAGCACCTGTAGATGTGAGCCAACTGGTTGATAAACTTAAGAAATTATTTACTCAAAACAATGCCTATATCTCGCTGAAAACTTACTTTCAAATTGGTTGTCTTGTTTCAAGTCTACAAAGATATTTGCAGGAGAAACTAGACCCAAAATACTTGATTTTGTTTCATCAGTGTGGGGGGAAAAAAGGAGTACAAGACAAATCGCCAAGAAAACTCAAACCTCTGAACAAAACTCTTCAACTTTTCAACCAGAATAGTTAATGTGTTTTAATCCCCAGTTAGAATATGATGACTTTGGTTTTTAAAGTCACATCCCTCCTCCAAAAACATCCACAATCATTAACAGTGTGATCACCGGGTCTTAGTAACTGATTTGCTGATGGAGGGTGGATGGCGAGAGGATGGGTCCGTTTTGTTGTTTTTTTTTGCACTCATGTGAGAGACCTTGAGGAACGGATGCATTCCTAAAACTTCCAGAAACACCGTTAACTGATTCAACTGAACTTTATTCTAGGTGGCGCTGCTGCGAGCTCATGCAGGAGAGCATCTGTTGCTCGGTGCAGCCAAGAGGTCCATGCTCTACAAAGACATCCTCTTATTAGGTAAAACAGGGACAAGTCAAAACGTTTTACCCTCAGTAAGTTCTGGAATTTGATGAAAATGTCCTTTATTTGCAGGAAATGATCACATTATTCCCAGAAACTGTCCAGAGTTGGAGGTGGGAAGGGTGGCAGTGAGGATCCTGGATGAGCTGGTGCTTCCCTTCCAGGAGCTCCAGATAGACGACAACGAATACGCCTGCCTGAAGGCCATCGTTTTCTTCGACCCAGGTGTGTCTGGATCTTCAAAATCCACTTTGAATTCAAACAGGGACACTGCAAAAACACAAAGTCTTACCAAGTATTCCTGTTTGGGTTTTAGTGCAAATATCTTAATGTACTTGAAATACAACAAAACTAACTCAAATACCTTTTCAGAAAAATACAGGGGCTTGTTTTAATTTAGTAATTCTTGAATGTTGTTGAAAAAGTTCTAGTTGCATTGACAGACTATTTCAGATAAAACCTGGAAAAATGTCTTGAAAGTGGAATAATCTGCCAGTGGAACTAGAATATTATCGATATTGAAAACTTATTGAGTTAAAACAAGCTCCCATTTCTATGTTTAGGTAATTTTTTTTCTTAATATCGCTGAAATAGATACAAGTTGTACTGGGAGTTTATTACACTTTAACAAGACAGTTTTCCTGTGTTGTAAGTGTAGTAATTTTTAATCAATATTGAGGAATTATTAACTCAAAACAAGCTTGTATATCTGGTTGAAACATTACTTGTAAGTTAGTTTTGTCATATTTTAAGCATTAGACATTTTCTCTAGGAACTAGACCAGATATACTGCAAACACAAAAAATCATACAAAATATTTTTGGTCTAGTTTCAAGTGCAAAAATCTTTGTACACTTGAAAAAGGACAAAACTAATTTATAAGTAACTTTGCAGCAACATATGGGAACTTATTTGAGTCAATTCCTCAATCCTGGAAAAAATATACTTGTTCCACTTGCAAATTATTTCACTTATAATCTGTTCTCCTTAATCTGTAAGAACTAATGCTTTATTAATATATATATTTTACCCAAGTTCCTATATCTTGCTGAAACATTGATTGTAAGTTAGATTTATCCTATTTAAATATAAAATATTTGCCCTAGAAGTTATATTCAAAGAAAAATACTTGATAAGATTTTGGTATTTATGCATGAACTCGACATTCACCTGCACAGAGATGCAGCTCAAAACCTCCTGTTTTTTCTTTGTCCTCAGATGCAAAAGGCCTGAGTGACCCGGGGAAGATCAAGCGGATGCGGTACCAGGTCCAGGTCAGCCTGGAGGACTACATCAACGACCGGCAGTACGACTCCCGGGGCCGCTTCGGGGAGCTCCTCCTGCTGCTGCCGACGCTACAGAGCATCACCTGGCAGATGATCGAGCAGATCCAGTTTGTAAAACTCTTCGGCATGGCCAAGATCGACAATCTGCTGCAAGAAATGCTTCTGGGAGGTAACAGCTCTTTAAAGGTCTTTTGTCTGAAGAAAAATGCTTCAAAACTGCAACGGCGTATTGGGCTTGTTGTAGGTAAGGAAAATGGGAAGAGTAAATTTCCACCAAACGCCTCAGAAGTTTTCTAGAAGCCCCCCACCCCCACTAATTTCTGATCTTGAAATGTCTAAAATGTTTGAAACTCAAATTCTTTTCTAGAAAATTTTTAAGATTAATCACAAAATTTGACTGTTTTCACAACATTGTTTTGAGTTTCTAGCAAAGATTAATCTCAAAATTTCAGATTTTTCTATGAAATTTTTGAAATTAAAATTTATTTTAATTTTTAGAAAATTTCTGAAATTAATCTAAAAATTTCTGACTTCTTGTAGCAAATTTGACAATCAAGCTCAGATTTCTTTTTAGAAAATTTCTCAGATTAACCTCAAAATTTCCATGTTTTTTTCTAGGGAATGTTTAACTTTTCAAACTCAGAAATGTCCAAGATTTATTTGGAACATTTTTGATTAATAGTTAATTTTCTCCTTTTTGCCCCCCTTCTATCTACAATGGCCCTAATATGTTGTTGTACCCAGCAAACCTGGATTCTCAGAGTTTTGAAGCAAAATGTCTTTTTCCTGTTAATTTTATATTGTTCTTTATTTTAATGATTTATCAATAATGCAGTTTTTCCCCCCACCCCAGATCACACTGTGATCTTATGTGTTTTGTTAATAAATGCCTTAAGAAGAGCTGTACAATAAATCTAATCAAATTCTCTAAGGTTCGGCTAACGAAGCTCCACATGCGCCGCACTCTCTGCACCCTCATCTGGTCCAGGAGCATCTCAGTAGCAACGTCATAGTAACCAGCAACATGCCAACGCCAATCCACAACGGTCAAATCTGTAAGTTCATGAAAACTCATTCAGGAACTGTAACCTCTACCGAAGTATGCACTTGCAATTGATTTTGCAACTTTAATATACATGTTATTTGACCTTCCAGTGCATGACAATTACCTTAAATATAAAACCAGAACTACAATACAATTTTAAGGGGTTGCCAAGTTCAGTCTCTGACTGATCAAATTAAACTATTTTGCAATGAAGAATATTCAAAAATCTCAATGTTTAGATTTGTAAAGCTACTGGAGATATACTTGCTGCTGTTGTTGTTGAAAAAAAAAATATAGAACGAGAAAATGTATATCCTTTTTATCTCGCTTCTTAATTATGCAATACTTACTACAGTTGCCCTGTGTTGAAATGTAAACCATTTTAAGTTGCATCAATGCTTTTGTAGCTATGGAAGAAGATTGGGGCCACCAGGGAAATTTTTTTTTTAAACTTTTTCTCAGAATTGATTATAATCTCAGAATTCTGTCTAAAATCACAATTCTGACTTAAATTTTCTGAACTGCAACTTTAAGTTTTAAAAGATTAAAGTCAAAATTCTGAGGGAAAAAAAGTCAGAATTATGGGATTAAAGTAATTTTTTTTAGTGGCTGTAATCTTCTTCCATATTAAGTAATCTGCCCTGAAACAAGCATTTAAGGATTTTTACATGATTTTGGTTGGCTGTGCAAGTTCTATGCTAGTAATATAGAACTATTATAATGTATAACTATAGAAACATTAAAATTCAGACACTATTCCGTCACTCAGCTTCATGTGGAGCAGGAAGAAAACCAGGCTAATCCTTTTAAATTCTCCACGGAAACTAATCTGGCTTATTTCATCCTTTGTTTAATGCGCTGAGAAATTTCCACTTTCTGTGAAGTTCTGCCTCTAACCTTCTTTCGCATTTTGCTTTCCAGCCACTCCTGAAACCCCGATCCCGTCCCCGCCCACCGCCTCTGGATCAGAACATTACAAAATGCCTCAGGGCGTCATAGCAACAGTGCCCAAGCAGCCGACCTCCATCCCTCAGCCAACCATCACGAAGCAAGAGGCCATATAACAAAAGCTTGAATCCTTCTTCTTTCTGGTTTTTTTATATTGTGAAAAGTTTATACACACCGTGCATTAACATGCTGTCAAATTCAAAGTCGCTAAATAAATATAATGTAATTACAAGCTCCTTTTAAATAGCCTTCAGGGACATATTTGTATATAAAACGCAGCTGTGGTTGAGCTCCACTGCTCATATAAATCTACCTGCATTGTAATTTTCCAGTGCTGCAAAAGTACCTCGTTATCAGGTAACATTGTGCAAAAACACCAAATCTTACCAAGTATTTTTTTTTTATATACTTTTAGTGCAAAAATCTTATTATACTTAAAAACTTGCAAGTAATCCTTCAGGCGTTTGTTTGAAGTCAATTCTTAAATATTGATGAAAAAGTATTAGTTCAACTAGCAGGTTTTTTTTTAACTTATGAAAATAAATTTTTCAAGTGAAATAATTTGCCAGTGAAACTGAATTTTCATCAATATTAAGGAATTATTGATTTAAAACAACCTTCTATATCTTGCTGAAAAGTTATGTTCAAGTTAGTACACTTGAAATAAAACAAAGCTAAGATATTTGCACCAGAAAACAAATCAGAAATACTTTGTGAGATTTGGCGTTTTTGCTGTGAATAATCTTCCAAATGGTAATCATGATAGTACACTGCAAAAAAACAAAATCTTACAAAGTACTTTTGGTCTAGTTTCTAGTACAAATATCTTAGCACACTTGAAATAAGACAAGATAACTTGGAAGTAACTGTCCAGCAAAATTACTTCCACTAGCAGATTATTTCACTTACAACAGGACATTTTTCCCGTGTTATAAGTGAAGTAATCTGCTAGTGGAGCCAGTACTTTACATCAATATGTTTAGTTAGTATCGTCTTATTTCAAGTGTACTAAGATATTTGAACTAAAAACTAATAAACATTTGTAAGATTGTGATTTTGCAGGGCAGCAAGGCTCATGTTTTACGCAGCAACGTGATCATGTGAGTATTTTACGAATGTTACAACAAGCCTTACATTTTCATACATTTAATGTAGCACGGTTCTGTTTATTGGTGATAAATATGAACCTAGAAGCTAAAGAAAAGCCCTTTTAGGTTTCTTTAAGAATATTTGTCTTTTTTTTTTTATTTATGCACTGCTACATGCATATTCACATGAGAGAAATCGAAAGAGGATTTTGTAAATTTAGACCCGAGATGACCAAGCTTGGCACACAGTTTCCCTAAGATGTGTTGTGTTGGTTTTACAAAAAACAGAAAAAAGTAAATATATATATATATATATATATATGTTGTTTTTTTGTTTAGTTTTTGTCATGGTTTAACTGATGAAATGTGCCTTGTAACCTGTACTGCCTTACAAACCAGGAAAGGTTTACCTTACAATGTGAAAATGACTGAATAAATCTTATCGTCTATTTTTACATCGCATTCCCTGCTGATTATTTTTATTTGCTGAGGTCATAAACGAGGCGTTCCAACGTGGCAGTCTTGCTTGGTCACTGATAAACAGATAAAGTGTCGTAAAATCATTACAAATAGCACTAACAGCGACTTCAAAGATAAATTTATACATGCCAGTGAGAAATAAAACGCTGACTTGCTGAGGCTGTTCTGATTTTATATCTCCAAAATACAGTAAAGGTATAAAACAAACATAAAAACTAAAAACAGCTTTCACTTTGCTGTAGATGGCATGCAAATAAATCATTTAAAATTTTTTGTCCCATATGCCAATAAGTTGTAAAATTCAAGAGTTTCATCAGGAAATAATTCAAATAATGTAGTTTTGTATTATTTTAAAATAACCTCTTATGTGCTTTATTGATTGGTCCTGATCAATAATCACCAGTATAATATGGTGAGGTGGAACAACTTAAGCCAAGCCGTTGGCAAACATGAAACTGCAAAAACACAAAAGTATTTTTGTTTAGCATCTAGGGCAAATTTCTTAGTACACCCGAAATAGGACAAAATGAACTCACACGTAACTTTACAGAGATAAAGATAAAGCTTGTTTTAATTCAGAAATTATTGACCGTTGATCAAAAAGGACTAGTGCCGCAGGCAGATTATAAAAATGTCGAGTTTAAGATACTCTGAAAAGTGAACACAAACCTGATACGGAGAACCAGAAATACAGTTTAGAGATTAAATATTTTCAACAGAGTCTTTGTTGTGGAGATAGAAAATAGAAACCCAATTAAGAAAGAAGCTGCTGAGTGCAGGACGGGAGGAAGGAAATCCTCTTCTGGTCCCAACAGGAAGTAAAGTACTGGTAACTGAGTAAAATGTTATTTAAATCAAAAGGTAACCCTGTCACAATAACCAATAAATTAATCGCATGACAAATTAAAAATGCTCAATAATTTCCATTTGTGTTTCTCTGGCCAGCTCTTAAAACATGCTGAACCAAATCTGGGAAAACTAAGTTCTGGACTGCAGGATTAAACCAGATCTAGCCAACGCCGCTCCAATCCCGGAGGGCTTTTGAACCCACAACCTTCTCAACAGAACCACCGGCTCCGTTCTCCAAATCCTCCCAACAGTTTTCATTTTCACCAAAACCAAATAAAGTCTCTCAGGTCGCTGTATTCTGTCTCGTCTGCTCCCAGAGGACGCCTACTGCAATTCCCGCCCTGTGATTGGCCAACAAAGAAAACCACAAAGTAAACACAGCTCATCCTTTAAGCTCTGAGCTCGTTAGTGAGCATAATTAATAATCAGAGATGCTGGATAATTTAATGAAGACATTTCTGTTCCAGCCTGCTTCTGAAACCTGACAGGGCAAATAAAGCCTGATGGCCCGCCAGGCTGATAACACTGGAAGAAACCCTGACTTCTGTCTAGCTCCAAGTGGGAACTGTCTATATTTCTAGGCGGTCTTTGGGCTGCTCTTGGTCTGATCCCACACCTAGGAGCCATTTTCCATTTTCCCCGGCGGACCCGACCCCTCTGACGGCTCCTAGGATCTCTGGGACACTCAAACCCCTCCACCACGATAAGGTGACAGCCCACGGAGGGGAAAAATAAAGCCAGAAACAGTTTAACTGATCTGGAGAGAGGCCTGAATGTGGCGCTCAGGTTAGATGAAGACCTGACAGTATTAAGTGATCTAAAATGGCTGCTTTTAATCGGCTTGGTTCTGCTGACTTCCTGTTCCAATTCTTGCAAACTTACATTGTATAATCTGAATTAGAAAGTTTTACTACATTTAGGGTCAAACTAGACAATGAGTAAGAATACAGAACCGGTATACATCAATGGATAGTATTGGTATAAACAGTTAACCATTTGTTTTCCCTGTCATTTTTCTCTCCATAGAAGCTACAACTGTTCGGGCGTTCTGATTGGCTGTGGTTCCTTCCTGGAGGAGGGCATTGGCCGACTTGATGCCGCCATCACCCAACCAACCATTCTCCCTGTCCTGCTGCTAACTTTTCACTACCATAAACATACAAAGTTCTCCTGGGTTGTTTCACCCGTTTTCGTGTGTCTGCCTGGTCTTCTCTCAGATCCAGTCAGTCTTGGCAGATGGCTGCTGGTACGGAGCCCAGTTCTGGTTCTGCTGAATGTTTCTTCCTGTTAGAGGGGAGTTCTTTCTCTCCATTGTTGCTACATGCATGGTCTGAAAGAGTGACTGCTGTAAAGTCAACGACTCAACTCAAGTGATTTGCCGTTGCACCCTGTTGGTCCAGGAGGAGTAAATGCTGCAAGTCAATGACTCCATGCAACCTGCTGGGTTTCCCATTGTTCAAACAACAATTCACAGGTTGATAACTAGGATCAACTGAAATCTATAACTGAATTGAAATGACTTTGCAAAATGCCTCGACAACATTGTCCTGAATTAATGATATAATTACAAATGAAATTAATAAATGTTATTTTACCTTTTAATTCGATTTGAGGGGGATTTTTATATTGTTTGTTGGGCGTTTTGAATGTTTTTTTTTTTTATATTGGTTGTTGGGCGTTTTGAATGTGTTTTTTTTTATATTGGTTGTTGGGCGTTTTGAATGTTTTTTTTTTTTATATTGGTTGTTGGGCGTTTTGAATGTTTTTTTTTTTATATTGGTTGTTGGGCGTTTTGAATGTTTTTTTTTTATATTGGTTGTTGGGCGTTTTGAATGTTTTTTTTTATATTGGTTGTTGGGCGTTTTGAATGTTTTTTTTATATTGGTTGTTGGGGGTTTTGAATGTTTTTTTATATCAGTTACTGGTGGGGCACAACATGTTCAATTTTATATAGCGCCAATTCACAACAAATGTTGTCTCAATGCACTTTGAAATAATTTTAGTGCAATCACATATATCCCAATTGCTATTAGTTGATATGACAATAAGCTCAGTTAATTATTAAAGTAGTTTAAAAAGTTTGAACAACGGGAAACTCAGCAGGTTGCATTGAGTCATTGACTTGCAGCATTCACTCCTCCTGCACCAGCAGGGGCCGACAGTAAATCACTTGAGTTGAGTCGTTGACTTTACAGTAATACTCATATAGGCCATGTATGTAGCAAGAGTGGAGAGGAAGAAATCCCCTCTAGCAGGAAGAAAACTACAGAAGAACCAGAACCAGCCTCAGTACTAGCAGCCATCTGCCACCACCAACTGGAGCTGAGAGAAGACAAAGCAGAGACACAACAGGTCAACTGACCAGGAGAACTTTCTATGTTTATGGAAGGAAAAGGTTAACAGGAGAGAGAGACCAGTTAGGTGATTGTGGCATCAAGTCGGCCAATGCCCTCCTCCATGAAGGAACCACAGCCAATTAAAACCAGACCAGGTGTAGCTTCTATGGAGAGAGAAAAGAGACAAAAAAAGTAACAGTTGAAATAAATAATGCAATAGAAAAACAAAATGAGAAAAATGTATCGATTTGTCCTCCAGTAACCTAAGCCCACAGCATCATAACAGTGATATATCAGGATAACTTAAGCCAGCCTTTTCTTAATCAATGCATTCTCAAAGATCAATAAACATAAAATTCTAACCAACATTTAACACATTTTAAGTATCTAAAATAAACAAATGAATTATGAAGTCTCTTTTAAAAAAAACAAAAACGGACGGGGCGGCGAAGGCCTTATCCGTCCGTTGACGGCGGGGCGGCGAAGGCCTTATCCGTCCGTTGACGGCGGGGCGGCGAAGGCCTTGTCTATCGATCCATGACAGGCGAAGTTGGAGACAAAACCAAGATGATCCAGGAAGATTCCTGAAGAACAGGATGAGTGCAGTTTTCAGGTCAAACCATTTAACAGCTCACAATGAAATCATCACTTTTCAATCTCTCTTAAATAACAGCAAAATACCTAAAGCATTTCTTGCGGAAGACTGCTGAGAAAGTTTCACATCAAAATAAAGAACTGGATAAGGAAGCGTCTGCCTTACCTGCTCACACTTCCAGGGTTTCCTCCAGAAAACCTGATGAGCCCAATGGTAGGGTCACCAAGTCATCAGCAGGAATAGGGCGCGATGAAGGGCTTTTCCATCAGTTGATGAAGGGCGAAATCAGAGATGATCCAGGATGATTCTTGAAGGACAAAATGATAGAGGACAACAGGATGGGTGCAGGTTTCAGGTACAACCCTTTAACAATTCAGAATGAAATCATTACTTTCTAAAAGTTGCACTTGTAAATATAACTTAAACAGCACAATACCTGCAGCATTTTTTGAGAAATACTGCTGAGCCTTGTATCCGTCGCAGAGTCACGAAGGTCATCCATCTGTGAAGGAGCAATGAAGGCCTTTTCTGTCCGTCGTTGTTGCGTGCAGTTGTGGGTCAGGGGATCTTCTCATATGGGTCAGTCTTGTCAGTTTCTGTCTTAATTGCCATGTTATTTTCATAAATTGAATAGTTTATTACCTTCTTAGTGACCTTTGTAATAGATTCCATACACCTATTTGACCAAAGAATCTAAGTTTGTTTGCGCTCGTTTTCACACCTGTACCAACAGTAACCCTTTGTTTGCGCTCGTTTTCACACCTGTACCAACAGTAACCCTTTGTTTGCGCTCGTTTTCACACCGTAAC
>CAEGAE010031811.1:0-64103 GCA_903067095.1 Girardinus metallicus | reverse complement strand
TATATATATATATGTATAAATTTTATGTGAAGAGCAGTTTTTTTGTCTCGCCGAACCACGCTCTGCTGGTCGCTGTAAGCACAAGTCTCGAACGTCTTCCTTCGATAAAACTCAGCTGATGGGAGAACTTTTTCCAAACGACGCCATCGGTGTGGATAAAACTTAAAAACCTACATTAAGAAGACATGTAGGCGAGATCACAGGAGTGGAGGGAGGAGTAGGGGTATATATTTATGTATAGGGGTATATATTTTATTATATTGAAATATGAGCCATTTTTGCCTCAACAATGTGAATTTCAGACCTGTTGTGATCCATAGGCTTCAGCATCACCAACTGATCAGTCAGTATCTGATCAGTTAGCACAGAATTAATTCACTTTTGCTTTCTCCTCATTGCGACACACTCTTCCTTGAGAATCTCAAACGAGTTTGTAGCAGCAATATCAACTAAATGCTGGAACACAGAGGTGGGCCACCTTTTTGTTTTGCGGTGGACTGAATGTGTTCCAATCATTTGGTCTGATGTGTTCCCCCCCTCCCATGTGTTTATTGTATTCTGTCAGCACAGTGGCCCTGGGAGCAGCGACCTTTTGAACTTTCACATCAGCTGACTTCTGCCAGCGCTGGATAGATTCTCTGCTGTACACGGGGTGGGGCACATCGAGACCTGCTCGTGTCCATCCACTTGACAAAGAGAAGAATTTTAGATTTTCCAGTGGACAGCTGGAAGTCCACAGTGTGACCATTTACATCAGCCAATACAAAAAATCTCAGGCCCCACTTTGTTGGCTTGTCTTTCATGTATTGTTTTATGCCAAGCCTGGCCTTGGTTGGAACCAATCATGTCCATCAGCAGCCTGACCCGGTGGAGGGGGTCATATGCTTTTGTGTCCTTTTGTTCATCATTTTGCTGACCCTCCTCTGGGTCGCTCATTTGAATGTTGGCCAACATGGCTAAGAACCGGTCCCTGGACTTGATGGCAGCTGGTGTTTGATGCCTGAAAATATTTTCAGTACGCCAAAAATGATTTTTGGCAGGCGGCTGATTGCCACGTATAACAGCACGTCAATAAATTTCTTAATTTCTCCGGGACTTATTTCAGTCCAGGAGAACTTCCTCCCTTTGTTCCTGGCTGCCCCCTTGTTTGTAGTAATGCGAGAACTTCTACATCGAAGAAATACTCAAACATTTCGCCTGGTGGTGGATTTCCGAAATTTAGAGGATGTTGGACACCAGGGGTTGTTTTTGGTGAAGAACGATACCAAAGCCTGGCTCATCAGGCTCTGCGTGGGTCTTCCACCTCGGATGATGTGGGGAACGGTTGTGGTGCCTCGGACCCCCAGCAGGACTCTTCCAGCTCTCCCCCTTGGAGCCAGCTGCTCTTCATCAGAACATTTTCTAAAAGTAGTAAATATATCTAGTAGTAAATAAAAGCTGTGAATATACGCATACAAAAAAACAACGTCTTGAGTAATAAGTCAAAAGTATTAATTATGTTAATTCTGATTTCTTTTTTATTGGGTTAGATTACAAATCTGCCAGTTTGTTATGCTTAGTGCTGTTTTCTTCAGCTAGCCATTGTCCATGTTCCTATGCAGAGTGACCTTAGCTGAGTATCTTTACCAATCTTCCTGATCAGCTGCGGTTCTCCGCTCTGCTCCAGCTCCTTTAAGAGCAGAGTTTTTGTTGTGGAGCTGTATCACAGCTGCTTTAGTGCTTCCCAGGTTTCAGATTTTTATTTAAAGCATTCCGGCAGAATTACAACTAGATGACGTAACGGGCCCATTGTTTTTGCTCTGCTGTCATCTCTTTTAAGGATATGTCTGTTATGCAGTTGTTATCCAGTTGTATATTCCTTGTCTTCCTAATGAGGTTTCAAAACAGCACATTTTAGTAAAATGTCAAGCTTTCAACTAAAAGCTGACAGATTTCTTCGGGTAAATTACAGAAAAAAACTTTATTAAACTTGTTTGCACCACAAAAAACCCAAAAAACTAGAGCTAAAGGAGATCCTTAGACCGCTTGGCGTTTTTAGCTAAATCTACTGTTAGAAACCTTTGACTTAAGTTTTATGCTTTGAAGTTTTATGATTTGAGAAATAATTGAGCTCCACTGATTTTTCTCCTAAAATAGAATATTTTCCTCAAGCTTTTTCTTTGGTCTCATCTGTATTACTGTAATGCCCTCTACACGCATCTGGGCAAAACCTTCCTGGACCAGTTGCGGTCTGTACAGAATGTTGCTGCCATGATCCTCACTAAATAGTCATTTTTGGTTTTCTATAGGATCCCACTGCTAAACCGACTGCATTTGCTCCCAGTAGATCTTCCACTGAATATCCAGATGGTGGTCCAGAGCAGACAGGACTAATGCATCCATACGCCCCACATCAGGTATCCCACACAAATAAGTTTATCTTCAAAAGTGCCGTGTACACAACATTACGAAAGAACATCAGGAGTCAGAGACGGTTGAAAAGCTATTCCATTTTTTTATGACACAAGTTTGACATTTAAGAAAAACTAAAAGAAAAAGAAAGGGGGAAAAAAAAACAAACATGCATTTTGGTAAACTAAAATTGAGTTGAGATGGCGGCGAAAGGCAACACAGTTCAGAATGCATGAATACACAATCTTCCTTTTGATGACCTTTTTGAATGACGGCGACATTTTATTCCAGTACATAAATTCATAAATTACAATCTCCTCTCTTCATATTGCCTGTCTCTATGAGTCTCACACATCTAGCTGTACATCAGCACACCGCAGCATATATTGCATATCTCAAACAGAGGTGGGGTTGTCATTTAATAGGCCGACTTCCTCGCAGAAGGGAGGTAATGCAATTGGGTTAGCTTAACGAAGGGGATGAAGACAAAGCAGGTTTCCTCTCTCTTGTCTGAGACAAGCACAAAGAAATCCTGCATAGTGTTGACATCGACATCTTGGTGTGAAGCTGTTTGTATGATATTTGCGATTTTCTTTGTGTGCATTTGTCCACCTGAGGTCTATCTGGTTGGATATTTATGGACTGTCACATGTATTAAACGGTTCGTAATCACTTTTAGTCAACACAAGTGCTCAAATATAAACATACAACATCAATTTAACCGACACTGCTCGCTATACTGTTTTCTAAAGACGTGCTACACTCAAGCAGACCTGGGTCAAATAACTGTTGGGCTCACTTTTAAAAAACCGACTCGACCACACAGATTTTAAAGGAAATCTACGTGGTCGATTGCGTAAAGACGCTGCAGCCTGCAAACTTGTGTTTTTTTTTTTTTTCCTTTCTTTCTTCATATTTGTTAACCATGTTGTCACAGTGTGGTTCGGGATAATCTGTGACAAAATGGAGCGCCTCCACCTCATCCCTGAACATCTGTTACCGTTTGAAGAAATGTGCCGCTCCTGGTCAAGAACAACCAATTAGAGTGAAGGGGAGGGACTTAGTGCTGTCAGCCAGCCTCATTCACGTGCCGTTAAATGTGCTAATGGCGGAGAAACAAGTTACCGTTCTATTCAGAAAACGGAAAACACGGAAGTGACCATGCCTGCGATGGAAAGTGTATGAGCGGCGTGTGGACGAGGGTGATTGACAGCTCCATATTTTTTTCTATGAGACAGACATATGATCTGCAGGGTTTCCCCCAGAAAACCTGAAAAGCCCGGTGTTGGGGGCGCCGAGGCGGCCCACAGTGTTTTTGTATTAAAAGATGCTAAGTTGACAGGAAATGTAAAATTATTACTAATTATATGTTACGGGAAAACATCAGCAGTGAAACGCTACTAAACCCACAACTAGTCTTAAAAACAACAAATCAAAAAATACAATTAAAATGAATGTCAATTATTTGCACTTCTGTTTAATCCAAATTAAGTCAGCAGCTTCTTAAGGCCCCCCAGGGCTTCAGGGGCCCATAAATGCTAATATTTTAACACGGACCAGAGATACATAAATGTAGCATTTTTTATTGAGAATATCAATGCTATTAAATTTTATTTAATAGTTTCAGGATACATAAATTAAAGTATTTTAAATTGTTTAACATTTAAATGTAAGATTTTAAGAATCTGGCAAGTTTACTTTGTAAAAGTTCAAAGAACAATATTCATTGTTAAATTGTTTTGTTACCACAGCAACAATCTGATGCTGTGAGTTTAATCTTTGAGTTTGAGCTCTGTTTGTCCACAAATACAAATTAGTAAACTGCAATAATAACTGATGGCCAGTTAAACCAGTCCCCCTCTCCCAGATTAAATCTGACACAGAAGCTCTTAGAGGTGCTCATGTTTGTAGCAGCTAGAGGGGCCCCTAAGTCAAATTCTGCTCCAGGCCTCACACAGCCTAG
Source organism: Girardinus metallicus (assembly GCA_903067095.1). Classification (NCBI taxonomy): domain Eukaryota; kingdom Metazoa; phylum Chordata; class Actinopteri; order Cyprinodontiformes; family Poeciliidae; genus Girardinus; species Girardinus metallicus. The sequence continues at coordinate 59,749 of CAEGAE010031811.1, read as the reverse complement.
GACCGTATCTGTTGCGTTTTTAATAAGAGTCACAGAAAATGTTTTAGTTGCTGGAGTTTTATGGGACGAGATTTTCAGACCTCCTGGCAGCGGCGCGCACTAACTCTGTCTGACTAAGTGGACAACGCATTTGATATGGTTTGATGCATCATGTAACCGGAAAAATAATACCACTACTAACAATAAAATAATATAAAACCAGCGTGATGCGTGACTACGAGGCGAGCGCTGGTTCATCAACCACTAACGCTCCGACCAACCGGGACCACAGACTTAAAGTTTATAGGGCAGACAGACACACAGCCACACGCTGGGCAGCGTGTAAACGCCGCATATAAATCTTTGTTCACAAAGATAAATCGTTCTCATCGCTCGCTCAACGCACCTCTGAATTCTCTACTACAAGTTATTCCTGCGGTTCATAGAGCTGCGCAACCAGAGCTAACGCGGTGAGTTTCAGACTCTGACCTTGATTTCTCCAAAGAAACATAATTCCTCACAATAAGTCGACGTAAATATCCGTACAGGTCAGCCCGATCCGCGCTGAGGTACAGTGAGGTAAAACAGTGGCAGCGCAGAGGCAAAGCGCAGAGGCGCCAGCAGTGTTATTGGTCCGCATGCTGCCGGCTTTAAATGCATAAACTACAACCCTATCCTTTAGGAATAATCCTGCTCTGCTAGTGAAATGCTCAGAGTAACAGAAACGCTTGCAATCTGGCTTTAAAAGAAAAAAAAACCTTAATTAAGTGATTTAAAAAAAAAAAAAAATTCCTAAAAAGATAAACAAGCAACGCTTAGCCTGGCGGGGGGGCTAGCAAAGCATGGCGGGCCGCCAGGCTTACAATACACTGGGGGAAACCCTGATCTGCCTCATACCGTAATGTGATGACATGGTCACATTTTTGTAAAAGTTACATACTGCAAGTTTAAGTATCATGACAGAGGTCTCTTCATATTGTTTGGATTGGGTCAGTAGTGTATAACTTTAGGATGACCTTCTCAGCATTCATTTTTGTTAGATATGTGTCTTTGCAACTCAAAGAATCAATAGTGTTCCCAAACCAATAAGCTAGAAATTAGCCCTGCAAAAAAAAAAAAAAAAAAAGACAACAAAAGAACTTTGGCTCAATTTACCTCTATGGCAATTTGTTCTCTCAGTTGAAATCACATAACGTCTTTTCTTTGTAGTAGACTATGAATAGATGTTCACAAGAATTATTTGGACTCCCTTCTTAACGTATGAAAATTCCCTAAGGCTGCTTTGGATTGACGGACAGTCGGGTACCAACGATGCGTCCAAAGCGACGTACAAAACAAACTGAACTGCAAAAGTAAGAAAGAGCAAAGGTGCAAACTGTCGAGCGCCCTGCCAATTAAGACTCACAAGAAGAACCACTAAGAAAATCCCCCAAAACAAAGAAAAAGGTGTTAATGAAGGCTGTGCTTTGGCTGCGCTGGTCAGACCGGCTTAAACCAGATCCCTGTAAGCCTGAACGAAGACTTGCCCCAACAGCTAACAAGGACCTACTGTCTTCTTGCAGAGACTGAGAACGTGTTCATTACTTTGGTATAAAAGTGATTATCTCACTTCTATGGTTACTTACTCTCTTCAAATATATTTTGGAGGTTTAAAACATTTAGTATGGAAACAACTCTTGCCTACATTTTCCATGTCTAAAGTCATGAGGTCTTTTCGGTCAATGCAGGTGCCTTGATAATATTTTCCAATAAAACTGAATAATAACCATAGTATTTAGCCCAGGTTTGCCCTCAGTACATTATAGCCCTTCATATGCACTTGAAAAGTAAAAATGGTTCCCTCTCTTAAAGTGAACAATGCTTCCACCTACTCCTCGCTTTAATTCTGAGCAGCATTCATGGATTCTTTTCAACAAGAGTCCCTTCGTCAAGTCAGGGTCTCCTTTATGTTTCTGTCCTCTGTCTGGTTCCCACAAACCGAGGCCGGTGGGTGTGTCTTCAAAATGAACAAATGAACAAATAATAATGATAGTCTAAAAAATAAAAATACACATTCTGTGTTAATCTACGAAATTCACCAAAGATTGGAAAAAAGGGGATGCTACTGTTATCCATGGATATTAAAAAAAACCCTAAAAGACTAGATGTACAAAGTTCAGTGTTTCCTCAAAAAGGAGCTTCGGAGGTCGTCTGCAGACACGTAAGACGGTTTTGTTTTTGCACAAAGGCTGTGGGCACACGGGGCCAATCGAGCCCCGTCTCCTGCAATTTAATGTCATCATAGTAATCACTGCAAACTTCAGGCCTGTACTCTCTAAATGCTTCTTCCATAAAACCCCCCAAAACTGGCAAAGTTCAAAACCAAATCATGGCTATGCCAAAAAGAAAAAGAGAAAAAAAAGTGAATCTACTTGTAATTACTGCTAAAACCTGTCAAAAAGTAACCATCTCCTGTGCAAAAAGGAAAGAATTAGGCATCTTTTAAAGAAATGACTGATCCCCACAGAGTACAACAGAGCACTGAACAAAGGACACGCGTTGAGAAGTCTCCTCCTGCTACGTTCAAACACCAGAAACGCAGAGGATTTAACGGTTCGGCGACAGAAGATCAACGTGCGTTTCATCTTTTTTTCCTGGCGCTTGTGTTGACGTGCCGAGCGCTGCTCTTCGTTGCGTTACTGTCCTCCAGTGGCGCTCCTCCCCTCCCCTCGATCCAAGGACTGGACGAGAATCCGTGGGGATCTACGGCGCATGTGTGTCGGCCGTCTTTCCCTCGGGCGGACAGGTTCGAGCGGTCTATCGATCCCGTGCTGTTGCATTTCTTCATCGCCGTGGGTGCCAGAGAGCCCGGGGCGAGCAGCGACGTGAGGGACAGACTGTTGAGCGTTTCCGACAAGTGTTCGCTGCAGAGGGCCTGGTGGCAGCCGTCCCTTCCCGTCCCTGTGCCCGCCTCTTTATCTGAAGGGTCCACGCAGTCCTGCCGGGGGCAGCCGGGGCCGCTGCTTCCACCGCCGCCGCTGCTCTGGCTCCTCTGTTTCCTCCGAGTGGCAGAACTCCGTCCGCTCAGCGGTGCCTGCCCCCGGTCCGCTGTGGGCTGTTCTTTAGGGCGCAACGCAACGGCGGGGACCGGGTGGAGGACGGGCACGGGGAGATCCAGATGTGGAGGTGGGCACACGCCAAAGCCGAGCCCTTCATCCGGCGCGGCCTGCAGGCTGCCATCTGAACTGCCCGTGGCCAAGGACGAGTCGCTGTGCGATGGATGCTGCACAAAGAGAATGATTACTGAGCTTTTGAAAAGTTAATGCATTTCATTACACACGATGATATTTTTCTATTTTCTTTTTTCCTTTTTTTGTTGATAATTGTGCAGCCGCTGAAAACCCAAAGTTATGGTAATCTGAATACTGCAAAAAGGAAAAATGAAGGGTTTTATGAAACAGAATGTCAGTAGACCTGTCACAATTATCCCAGAAATGATTTCTAGAAATGATGATACTGTAATTTTGGGTCTGTTTTCAACAACTACGTTAATGATGGCATATTCATGAAAGTACAATCAATCAGTCTATCCATCCATCCATCCATCCATCCATCCGTCTCTCATGTATGTATGTTGAACCAAAGTGAGACTGACATGAGTGTATCCAAAAGACTAATAAGGCTCATAAGGGACACACGAAGAGAAAGAGCACCAGAGAGGGAGAAATGCAGGAAACTGAAGAAAAAGGCAACATGGGAGTCAGTAAGGAACCTGAGCCGGGGGGGAAAGCGGCGTGCAGCGCGTCAGTATCAGGCTCTGGGCTGGCTAGGCTAATTAGCCGAGCGCCCCAGAGCATTACTGTAGCAGCTGAGGATCACAGAGCCACTCAGGCACAAGCTAAACAAACCCGAGAAGGTACACGAGAAGACGGTGTGGGGGTTTGGGGGGGAAATCTGTTTCCATGGTTACAAAAGAGCAAGTACTAAAAAAAGCTCCTCTTTTTTTTTTTTATCCTGGGTTGTTTCATGCAGAAGCCAACAAAAGGTGGTGTGTTAGTTTCACTGTGGAGTAGGATTCTCATTAAACAGTGATAAGAAATGTTCAGCTGCAGAAAAAAACTAAACACACAGTTATTGTCTGAATGAAAGGCCAGACTGTTTGAAAACTCTCACTTCACTCAGTTAAAGTGTTGATTTAAAGGCAAAACCAACAGATTTATGTTGCTGGAAGTCCAAAAAATCTGGGATTTAAGAGCCTTGGATTCAAGGGCATTAAAGCGTCAAGACTCTCTCTAGATTAGACATATGAAAACCATAACTAGATGGGTTTTCCGTGTATAAAAGAGAAAAGCGTTGTGTTTTTACCTGAGAGCTCAGAGGCCTGCTGTCGGCTCCGGGAGAGCGTAGAGAGGCCCAGGAGGCGGGGGACGCCAGCCGGGACGGGTCCATGTCCCTCGGCCTCACGCCGTCCCCGTGACCGTCTGAATGCGCTGCGGCGGCTGGGTGGAAAAAGTCTGCTGGGAGCTGAAACACGGGGGAAGCCACATCAGCAGCCCCACTGCGTGTGTTTTCATTGCCTTCTGCAGAAGGAAGGCGACATTTTAGTAGAGATCGGCTTTTATAAATACATCAAAACGAATCGGACCGCCTTTATTCTGGACGCAGCGAAGGGTCTAAAGTGCTAAGAGGTAAACAACAAAAACGTAGAAAGAGATTGAAGTCGATACGTTCTGAAATTGCAATAAGGGATAATCTACACATGAGTTTCCTGAGCACTGCAGGGCATGCGGGACCAAAAACATCTACAAACAGATGGCTAGCATTACTCCATGTGGCACGTCGAGTTGTAGCCTCGTACCATTAATGTACGGCCTGAAAGTTTCTGCGCGCTGCTTCCTGTGCGCCGCCGTCGCCACAGATGGGCCGTTTGCAAGAGGCTTTAAAAAGAGCTATTTTCACACAACTTGAGCACTCAGCCGAATTTCTTGATCAGCATTTTAGCGTGTGCACACATCATGCCATACTGCCTGTAAGTGTCACCAGATGCATCATCATTTACGTAAAGTGAGCATTTAACCTCATGTTGAGACAAGGAGAAATCAGGAGGTATCAGATTCTGATCTGCCTCACTTCTAACAGTCAGATTTGTCCTCAGTTTTGGCACTTTTCCTAAAGCTACACTATGGAGCTTTTATAAAATAAATATGTTTTTTTTATATATTTGTTCAAATTATCATTATTTTGTGACAGCATAGTGTATGAGACAGAAAATCTATCTGCTACCTTCTCCCAGTGCTCCCAGTACTAGCTGCAGAAATACACCAGTCAGAAACGTCCAATCAGAGCCAGAAGGAGGGTTTTAGCGCTGTCAATCACTCTCGTTTACGCGCCACTCTCACCCTCCCGCACCCCCACCACCACTCCCCTCTTCCTCCCTGCTACGCTACAGCTGGTTCACCACAACACAGCTGGCCACAAAAGCTAAGGCTAACTAGAATCTTATCCTTGGTATAAAAAAAACTCATGTGTTGACTCTGCCTGGAGGAGCTTCTCATTCAGAACTTCTTCATCATTGACTGTCTTACAGGCTCTCTATTGTGCACAATATACAAATCAAGCTGATTGAGTGATTTCATCTATCAGTGTTTGGAAATACTGTTTTTTTTTTCCACAACAGAAAAAAAAAGAAAACTTTAAAAAGAAGCTACTTTTCTTATATATATATAAATCCTCTGCAGTACCTTTTCCATGTGCTGAGGTTTGCTGCTCCAGAGACCGAGGATTTAGAGATGGATGGAGGAACTCTTCACTTCCTGAACTAGAGGGGTAAGGCCTCCTGCAGGCTCCCTGCATGAGCAACTCCTCTGAGCTGTGGGAGTCACTGCTGCCCCTCTGGAACAAAACAAAAGCCCCCCGCCCCCAAAACAGGAGAAATTCTTAAAAAGCTGGGTCAGTCGAGAAGGAAAGCTATGCAGAGAGTTGGAGCTACGCCCAAAATGCACTGAAGTTTCACCGAAGCCTTTCATTTCCTCGCGCCGTAATGGAAATCAATTTGTCTCCACTTTCAAAACGCTTGCTCATCACGCCCCCACCTTTGTGCATTCATGCAAGTCTGATTTGAAATTTCTAGCGCTAACAGGTATATAACAACAACCGCCTTCAAAGCATCAAATTGCTTAGTTGTTGTCGTCGTCGTTGCTGTTGTTGTTGACTGCACCGCGGGATCAAATGAACTGAGCAGAGATGAAACAGGCCAGGTGGGCTGGAAGCAAAGAGTAAGTCTGAAGATGGAAATATGAAAGACACATTCAGTCTTACACTACACACACACACACACGCCACAGCTCAACCACATCAAAACACAGTGGGAGACATGTTTTAGTCACTCGCTGAAGCATAAACAGTAATTAAAGGTGATTAGCAAGTTAGTCTGTCAGGATGATTTGTAGCTCTTTAAAACCCAAACGACAGTATCTTTTGAAGTCTGACCAAAGTTTTCACACCTCTTGAATTTTTCAATTTTTTATTTATTTATTTATTTTTTGCCTCATTGCGTCAGCAAATCTACAAATTTTTTTGTTGGGAATTGGAGTGAAACAACAGCACAAAATGGTTCATGACTGTAAAGTGGTAGGAAAGGATACACAGTTTCACTTGTTTCTATAGGAAAAACTCTGAAGAGTGCGGCATGCTTTTGTATTCAATACCCTTTATGCTGAAACCTGCAAACGAAGAGCGCCCAGTCGCTGTTAGACGAAGAAACTAGTCAACCTGTGTGTAATTAAATGTGAGCAAAATGCAGATTTTCAGTGAACGTCTCTTAAAGGACATCAGTAAACAAACAGATGAAAACCAAACTACGCCAGACCAGCCGGGGATAAAGCTACAAAGATACTTAAAACTGCAGTAAGTAACTTTTATTAAAAATTAGTGAAACTATCACTCTGTCGTTTGAATATGACAGTATAGAATATGACAGATAATCTATGACAAATTTGAGCTCCTCTGCCTTCTGCCCCAAAAACAACCAACCAGAGCCAGGAGGCGGGTCTTAACGCTGTAAGGCTCATCCTCCCTCTCTGTCTTATTCTCCGATAAGCTGCAGCTAGCATAGCACGTTGTGATAGCTCAGGCTAGTTAGCATGAGCACAGATGATGGCTGAGAATCGGTTTCCCTGTAACAGCAAGTTGTTTCTCCACCATCAGCACTTTGAGCAGCCTTGATTGGCAGCGCTAAGATCCTCCTCCTGGCTCTGATTGGCTGTTTTTGGTGCATTTCTTCAAATGGCAATAGCAGTTCAGGGAGAAGACGGAGGATCTGACCGATTATCTGTCTCACATTATACTGTCATGACATAGTGACAGTTTTAGCAAATAAGTGAAAACATATTTCTGTAACAGTTACACACTGCAGCTTTAATAGTTTAAACCAAACTATCTGAAAATGGAAAAAACATGGCATATGCAAAGTCTACGCTTACGTTTAATTGATAATTCTTGAAAATTTGGAAAGTTTGCAGTCAGAGACACTATCCATACAGTCAGTCTGGGTTTAACCCATTTCACAAAGTAGAATGGACATTAGTTTCAGTGCCTAAACGACAAAGCTTGTAAAAGAAGGCTCCTAAATATTTGTAGTGGTATGCAATGTGGTTCTCCACAGTATCGACCCAGGGAGTTTAAACAAACCCAAGACTCACTTTTTAGATTTTCCTTCTGTCTGAAACATGAAAATTATAAATCACATTCCTCCCCAGTCACAATTATGTACCACACTGTGTTGGTCTTGCTAGAGTTATTAGGTGTTGTTGTCACTCTTACATTAATAGTCACTGTGTATGAATTGATGCTACATGTAAGCTTTAGACCCACATTTACAGAATGTCTCTGTAGCATGATTATCTCTAACAACAGAATGTTCCTGTGAGGAATCGCTCTCATGAGAAAAAGACCTGGTGACCTGTGTGCAGAGACAGAACCTCCTCGTCTCTCCCTTCTGTGAAAATAAAAGGCCGAACTGAAAGTTATCGGTGGGCAGCTTGTAGAAGCGGTCCGCTGTGTCTTCTCCTGTCATGAAAGCATGGTTGAAATATAATGAACGTTGGCTGTGGTTCTTTTTATGTAAGTTGAGAAAATACCCATCATGTCTGTCACATACAAACCTCCTGAAATACTCTCAACTTTGCTTTTTAGCGTGGAAAAAGTGGAAATATTCAAGAGGCACGGATGGTTTTCAATTGTTGTTCTATACACTAAAGTTTGACGTCAAAAAAAGTCCCTTAGGTGCTATAAATTGTTTTTTAAAAAGCGTGAAATTCGATATAGCAATAGTATCTCGTCCACGGAGAGAATTATAGGTAACCAGGGTGAAACAACACAAGTGTGACAAGTGAGTTGGAGAGGTCTTGTTAAGCATGAGCGAGCGAGTCGAGACACACACCTGACTGTCTCTGACGAGCAGCTGGTAGCTGCTGTGTTCATCCAGGCTGAGGTCATCGGGTAACGCTGGAGATGAGGATTTGTCTGACAGCTGTTCTGACATCAGTGATGCCTGCTCCACCTCTGCCAGTCGGATCTGCACCGCAAACACGAAACAGTCAGTCAGAAATCAGGAAACAAAATGTGACGTAGAGGTCAGGAATACAAACCGATTTGAAGTGAGGGAGAATGTAAAAGTTTAAGTATTTTAATAAGTACTTTTCTAAACTAAATTTGGACAAGATTTTGACTTATTTCTTAGTGTAAACAGTTTTATTTTTTTATTTGTTTAAACACATTAAAAGTTATTAGTTTTACTTTTAACAAAACCCTGATCCAGAACTGAGCTGATTCGAGTCCCTCTCAAAATAAAACACATGCACAAGATCGGAATCACGTCTCGGTCACACACTTTACCGCACGCAAAACCACTGTTTGTACAAGCACTTATTTAGACTGGAGTAATTTCACTTTCGAAATGGTTGTCTTGTAGTTTACAGTATTAAAACACATAATGGGCAATTATAAACTCTCAGTAACAGTTTGGAAAGACATTCCCTAGTCTGACACGTTTCTGTTTCGGCTGTGCTGTTCAGATGGTCGGGACAGAATTTGATGCAAACATAATGACAGGATGAATTCATCAGTTCATGCTGGTGGTAGAGCGATGTGTGCTGAAGGTATTCCCTTCAGCACACCCAGCCCCAAAACACTAATAACATTCGTTGTTACAATCACACCTGTATATGTGAGGTTTATGTCCATTTGTCAGTTCTATAAAAGCTTCACTTCATGAAACCACCTCTGAGATGTGGTGAATGTTAGATAGGGTGAGCTGTGCCTCCTGTGGTGGGTAGAAACGCCTGGAGCGAAGCCACAGCCTCCCAAACACCCCAGTGATGAGCAGCAAGACGACAAGCAAACCTCCCAGGACAAGAGTCTCCACCGGAGGGAAACCGCTGGGATTTGGATTGGGTTTTTCACTGGCAGTGAGCAGTTGTCTGATTGGGCCATAGGACACGGTGTGGGAGAGTTTTTATGTAAAACTTTGCAACCAAAGTTTTACATAAATGTCCCTTGAACATAACCAGACATAAGTGTCTGGTTGTGCAGAGCTACATGTCCTTGCATAACCACTTTGTACCAACAAAGCATCTGATTGGTACTTGGAATAGAATAACCTTAATTTTGTAATGGACTCAAAAGTGTATATTGCATAGAAACAGCCGCCCAGCCGCCCCAATAAATACACATACAATTCATATAAACAGCTAGAAATGTAGATTCGGTTAAAAAAAAACAACAAAAAAAACAAACACCAACAACTTCAGAATACTAAAGTTACTGCACCTTCCAGACCTCAACGATCTGTCTATTTACAAGACAATGAGTTCATTTAAACCATTGACAATTAGTTCAATGGTTCTCATTGAACTCATTGGGAACCACCAGCCACCAACTCTCAATCCAATGCAGCATCTTTGGGATATGAAGGACTATGGACGGATCATGAATATAGAGCCGACAAATATGCAGCAACTGCGTGACACTGTTATGCCAGAAAGCACTAAAATCTGTAATGCTTCACTTCAACTGAGTGGTACGGCGCAGGTCGGTGTAGTTCAGTACGCGGTTTAGTCTGTTTCCATTGTAAGAGCAGACCATACACCCGATGTGTACTGCAACATTCCTGGGCACCCTTCAGTTGTAGGTCCATAGGTCAGTGGTATGGTGCAGTTAGGGCATCGATACTGGGATCACAAAACAAAGCCCATTGATTGGGGAAGAGGTCAACTTTACTGCTTACGACAAACACAGGATACGAGTTCTGTTCTGATACTCGTTAACTCATGAAACGTCAAAGCAGCTTTGATGTTTGTTTCTTTTTAAACATCTGTTGTCAGACACACACATAGGAGTTATTGTAAAGAGAAAATAGAACTGGCTGAGTTGCGATAGAAATGTCAGCTGTATTACTGCTGCAGAATTAACTGTAAATGACTCTTCACAGCAGCCCAAGGTAACTTTGCTAGATTATGCATAAAAGCAAAACTGCTGAATACAACCTCTTATGTAAAGCACTTTTACAGCAAATGTGCCCCGACTCATAAAATAAAACAAGTTTCCACACAAATGTTTAAGTAATTATTTAGATAGCATAAAAAAAATGGGTGTATTGAACTTTCAACTGCAATGAAGCTAGTTTACTGAAGCAACACATTAGCTCACGACACTAACGTATGTCAAGTTTTGTCACTGAAAAACTGGACATTTCATGACTATATTATACAGAGAAAATGTCACAAAACTCCCCCAGGTTACTGAATAAATCAGCTACGAGGTCTGTCCTACAGGATGTGACAAAAAAAATGTTCTGAAAGAAAAAAAAATTTAATTTGACACATAAAGGATGGAAGTCTATACATCACCTGACCTTAATGAATTTAAAAACTGATTTTGTATGGTAGAAATGAACATATTTAACAAAAAGAGCTGAAATTGTTTCAAATAGAACAAAGACAACATTACCATGAAAAACTATCTCAACAGTGTTTTGACTGGATTACAGGGTGGTTCCTTCACATTTCTTAAGTAAATGAAAGTAAGATTATTAAACACAAACAAACCTCTTCATGAACTAAATGTTTGCTATAATGTTAATATTACTACTTGATGTTACGTTGTAAAGTTTCATTGAATATATTTGTCTCCACAGATGAAAAAAAGAAAAGAAAAAAGGATTATATAAATATTCAACACTTTTGTTGGTTTTCGTGTAAACTGTCTTGATTCGTCTGTTCATGAATCGCTGATAGTTTTTAGAGAATACACGCACTTGGACGTGGCCTTTAGAAGTGGATCAACAGTGATGTTTGGTCTTGTGTTGACCTGCAGGTACAGAAGCGTCTCAATGGGATGAGATACACTAATAAGCCTGACACTCAAAGTGTCTCTAATGCTTTGGTGATCTACATTGTTTACATCTGACTTAAAAAGATCCACGTTATTCTAATGAGAATGTTGATGGGGCGGTGAGAGCTCATCCATTCACGAAGCAAAAACACACATTTTGCAGTGTGCAGACGGCAAAGCGGTAAATAAAACGCCAAACACTATTAGGTTATGTTTACATGCAGCTTAGAAAATGTACATTGAACAGGTGGCTGCCTTTCTCAGTACATATGTTTCTTTTAGGGCGATTGACATGAAATGTACGACATGTTCACAACGACCAACTGATCCACACAACACAAAGAACTCAGAAGCTGCAAAAATGTCAATATCATCAATGTATATTTTCAATGCTGTACTTCACAACGTTAAAAAAAGCAACAACACACTGACATCTGCTTCATAAGATAATAAATCTACCGTCCCCGTCTTCCTCAGGGTCAGCAAAATGAATTAGTTTGTAACAGACAGGGAGGGAATGTGTGTGTTTGCGTTTCCCACACTCACCTCTTGCGGGTGACTCTTGCAGTCCTTGCAGACGGGAGAAGAGCAGTAGTGGTGAAAAACGGACCCGGATAGGTTGTCAATCATGTCCCCTTCCAACGAGTCCTTAATCAGCAGAGACACACTGTCCAGCCACTGGCTCTCCTGCAGCACACATCAACAAACATGCCGTTTACGTCACTGGGAACATGAACAGAAACATGGTGCTGCTGTAACCTCATAAGATGAAGAGTGAATGGAGCTTTCATTGTCAGAAGCAACAAAAAGAAAATCAAATCCCTATTCTCTAGATGTCAATAAAAGTCAACTTAGCCGACATCTCATCATTTGTGTCTGAGTTGCCGTTTGCAACTCAGACATGAAGAAACTAAAGCGTCAGCTATTCTTTTCAGCCGTTCTCCTTTGATTCCTTTATTTTTTTTCTCTTTCATTATTGCCTCCTCTGTAGAACATGCCGAGTGCATCGCGGGAAGTGCTGTTTAATTAAGCGCAATACGTTGGAGCCGATGTTATTTTCAGCCCCGACTGGCAGCTGCAAGACGGTTATCACTGACTCTTGCACTTGTACCTCCTTCCGACGGGGCCGGAGTCGTAGACAAATGTCAACCCCGCAAGTTTAATTGCAAATTTTTTTTTTCTTCCATCTTGTCTCTGTCACCTAGTCAAAATCTATTCATCTCCTAAGAGTTTGCCTCCTGGTATCTTGTTATTTTTATGGAGCAGTTTGGTTACAAAGCTTTCAAAACCGCTGGACGTTTAATTAACAGGTAATTATTTTTTGTCTTACTTGCTCTTTTCTCTCTCTTCATCTCTTGCTAAAGTTTTTATGCTGTTCCTCCAGTGGTTACCCTTTCCTCTTGTTTTTTTTCCTTTCCCATCCAGATACCATTAAAAAGACTTGCTAAAGGGTGGAAGGTGAAGAGGGCAACAGACAATAGCAAGTCCTTGGCAGCGCCCAAGCATTCACTGAGCTTCACATGCTGGCAAGGCGCGCAGTGGGGGGGGGGCGAAGCAGCTTGACTGATTGATTGTGCCGAGTGTGGTAAACTGTGCCCATGACCCCGTTTGATTCACTGCTATCTGGGTTCTTCACACTCTGAAGCCCCTATTGGACAATACGTCCATCTTCCTCAATATACGCTTTATATTCCTTCAAAACATTCAGACGGCGCTTCCATGCAAGGTGCCACAGAGAGACGTGCCGTATGGTTCGACTACTTATGAAGACTTGCGCTTCTTTAGTGAAACTGTCACAATGAAGCTACTGCTTGGGTGGATTTAGGGAAAACGGCACGCAGGGACTGAGTTTCAGATGCTACGAGCTCGTCTTCCATCCGTTTCCGTCGATGTGTTCTTGGCGAGACACTTGATCCTTTGACCAGCCTTGACAGATGGTGCTGGTCAAAGGATCCGGCGGCGCAGACTGAATGGCAGCCTCACTTCTGTCAGTCTGTCCCAGAGCAGTTGTGGCTACAATGTAGCTTACCACCACGAGTGTGTGAATATGTTTATGAATGATTGATTGTAGTGCAAAGCAGGGGTTCCCAAACCTTTCCATGCCACGACCCCCTGTAGAGCATTGACCTCTGGTTGTGGTCCCCTCTGCAAGCTAACAGACAATGCTAAAAAAATATGTAAAGAAACATAAACTTTTAATGTTTTTTATTTACTATTGTATAGTTACTACATTCATTTAGCATAAATGCTTCCTCATGTCTCCTGATTTCAGATGGTCATGAGTTCTGTTGTGGAAAAACTTTACTTTCAGAAAATATGACTTTATTACCAGATAATACAATCTTTCAACACAATCCCCTCTTTTGATAATAAGAAAATATGAAATGTTTTGTATTAAAAGCATCAAATTTTATTTTATTCTCACAGTTCTTGTGTGTTTTTTTTTTTTTTAAAAGACCTTCAATCGTTCTCTTGTCACAAACGTTTCCATTTCTTGCTACGATAGTTCGAGGAGCAAAGCAGCTTCATAAATTTAACTGAGATTCAGACATGACATTTAATTCAATTATTTTAACTTATATTTTATTAAAAATATAAGTTAAAAGCCAAAGTTATGATGAAAAAAAATATAAGATTTAAAAATTTTCATGAGATTAAATTTTTTTTTTAATTATTTTTCACATTTTTTTTGCTCATCTTCTCTCCAACTTTCTGAGGCCCCCAGAGCGTCCCCTGGTGGTCCCCAGTTTGAAAAAAACACTGATGTAAGGCACTTTGGAGTCCTCAGACTTAACACAAGTACAGCTTTTATGGCAAGAATGTTGCACCCAAGCTCAGAAATGTGGTGGTGCAAGGATTCTTTGATGACTTAAATAACGTACTTCTGAACGTGAAACAAAGACCAGCATAGAAAACAAGGCAACAAAAAAGCAATGAGAGACGGGGAATTATAATAGAGGAACCAGTGAGAATTAATGCAACTCGAAAAGCTTAAATATTAAGGAAGGCGTGGGAATGACAAAAAAGGACAAGAGCTAATTACAGGTGAGTGGATGCAGGTGGGGAAGGAATCAGGTGGAATAATTAAGAGCTGGGAAGCAAACAAGGCTCTGTGAGCAAAAGGGAAAAGCCTGAAACTGATATAAACTGTAAACAAAAAGAAACACTGAAGAGACAAATCCAAAACAAACAGTGATAGTAAACAAACTACCATCAGAAACAGCATCAATGATGGGAAGCACCGATGCTGTTATTAAAAACATTTAGCTCCATTGTACTTATTGTTCAATTCTTCAGAAAATTTGGGTTTTGTGTTTTCATCGCGCCCTAATAACCTAAGTTATTAGAAATAAGTGCTTAAAACACATTACTGTGTGTAATAAATCAACATAACAGCAGTTTCACTTTTTGAAAAGAATTGCTGAAACGCCACATCAATCTGCTTACCATTTCTTTGGCCAATAAACTATTATAGATAGAATATATTCAAAATATTTTTTGTGCTAGCCAGTTTCACTTTCTTGTCTTTTGTTTCTCTTAGTACAGCCCTGTGCAAGAAAGAGAGAGACAGGGCGAGAGAGACTGGAAAACATTTTAATTACACAGATAAATGTGGCAAGGCAGTTCTTATTAACATATTGATGCATTGGTGTTGCTCGTTTTCACTTTTCAAGGTCTTACAAATCTTAATTCACACTGTCTACTTAGTGGTAATTGGTCAATGTTCTTTTGTTTGTTTTTTTGGATATTTTTTGAAACAACCCTGTCACAGATTCCTCATGCTGGCGTCATTAAAAAGGGAAATTATTCAGACAACATGAATTATTTAACAGGCATGTTAAAATAATACTATTCTGGCTTTTGTTTGTGTTTTGTTTGGAAATAGGCTATTCCAAATGTTGGACTATGATGTCGTTTTAAGGCCAGATTTAGATGAAAAGCTGGGATTTCACACGTCAGATCTCAAGTCTTTATTCTGACACAGCAAACACAAAAGGTGGGAATTCTTATTTTGACAATGTAAGTGATAGTCCGGTAGATTCAGTTCGTTTGGGGACCAATCGAACTTCCATTTACAGCTGGTGCGGTTCGCGTAAAGACTGCACTGAAAGCGAACCAAACACTCAACACTTTGAGAGACCTCCTCAGAGGCGCTGCAGCAAGAACTACTGACAGCGACATCAGAAGACGTCACTGAGCTCAACCTCTTTATACACAAAATGTAAAGAAAACTGACAGCGTCAGATTTTTGTGGTTGTAGCATTTTTCTTTAATCTTTGGTAAAAGACGACAAGCCATTTCTCCCGCTAATGCTAGACCTACGCGTTTGTGTTTGATGCATTTACCCAGAATGCACTACACCGTGGAGCGGTTTCCGATCCGCTTGGCATTCACATACACATTCGAAATGCACCAGAGTTCACTTCAAACAGTACTTAGACCTCAGCGGACCAGAGTTAGCTTGCGCATTCACGCCACCCCAAACAAAATGAACATTCTAGACAAATGAACTAGAGTTTACTTGAAGCAGACTAATCAGAGCTTGTGTGAATGCCCCCTAAAACTAAATTTCTACATTTTTTTTTTGACAAAAGCTACATCATCTTCTTAAATTTACCAGACGCAGACCATTAACAGTCCATGAATTTTTGGTATGAGCCGCAAGGTAAAAAAAAGAATAAAGAACCCTTTGTAATTTCCTAGCGCCAATAAGCCAATCATGACACAACCCAACTTCACCCTTCTCTTTGTTATGGACAATTTTCAGTCAAGTCTAAAAGCAAAATGTTGTTGGGAACCTCTTGTTCTGAAAAACCTCTTACTATCAGCATAAAGGAATATGCAAGTTGTATATCTGAAATGGCTGTTTGCTGACCAATCAGAATATTTCTTGAAATAAACTAATTCTAAAAAAAAAGGTGCACAAAGAGAGGTCTTCCCTTCCCTCTCCTTTTCCATTTCCATTCTTTTTTCAATCTTGCAAAGTTAAAGATATCAGTGAGCTGACAAAGTGCTCTAAACACAATGAGCCTGTGGGAGAGCCTGCCACCCACTCACAGTTCACTGTTTTCCCTCCTCTGAGAGCATCTATTGCTGTTTTCTCTTCCCTTCCCGCTCCGCCATCGATTCAATGCTATTCCATCTGATGGGTGACAAAGGTAATTTCTTGCTAGTGAACTATGCTATGAAAGGTTACAGAGCATTTTTGCTGATGGGGCTCCCAAAAAGAGTCTAATCAGAGTTGCTGTGACGATGACTAATATGTAGAGGACATTGTGTCTTTTCAAGTTGGGAACAAAACAAGTACTTAAAAAAAAAAAAAAAGAAGAAGCATAACAGATAGTAAATGGAGCAATACAGTGAAACAGAGCAATATGCTGGGAAGTGACTCTGTAGAGTTCAGCAGGATAAAACGTCTGAGCCAGGATTACTTAAAGCAGGCAGAACGAGCATTTCTACATAATTAAGTAGATAAAGTCAAACTCTGTTGTAAAGCCACAAAACGAATCCCAACCTCTGCAGCTGATGTCACAGACCTCAACTCTGATTTTGTTCATTAATTTTTTTTTCATTATCTTTTATTCACTTTGACAGCTCTTATTAAAATAATCTTCACCTGCTGGTTTTAACAAAAAAAAAAAAAAAAAAACTAGTCATTGTTCTGTTCCTGTCCATCATCAAATAAGACAATCAAACAAAAGATAGGAGCAGCTAGCAGTTAACGCGTGTCATCCAGACAATGTGGTGACGAAATTAAAGTTCTTGCGAGATTTAGTTTGTTAACAAAAGTACTTCTATTATTTTTATGTGAGTTTAAGTCATAGCTGGCACTTAAATGAGATGTGCGTAGATATCAGTTCATATTTCAATGTCACTTCAAATGATTGGTTACTATGAAATAATTGGATCCTTGGATGAGTGGAATCAGACAACTTTCCCTTCGATTCAGCTGAACAGCTGACAAAAATGTGAATGTAGGAATTAGAGGCGGAGTCTGATTCCTATTTATTTTTTAGAAATGTGGGAGGAAATTAGTCGGGAATTTAAACCTGACAGTTCACAGCTTCGTGAGCTCTGACCGGTGTCCCAAAATCAACATCTAGCCTCACTTCAGCCAGTGAACGCACCATAAATGAGAACTCTCAGTTTGTGGTGACAACACTTTTCAGTGTTGACGCTGTTACTAAGTGGAGGAACCTAATCCTCACAATTGTCTATTTTTGTTATCAGGAAGGTGTCCAAAAATGTATTGCCACTTATTTGACTTTCAGCACACACCAACCTCGTGTCTCACACATGGAGAGAAACCACCTCCATTTCTAAAATGAATAATTAATTAGGATCTGTCACAGAAATAAGGCTTGAAAAAAAAAATCAATGCTTACTTTAGATCTTCCTATAATAAAGCTCTTAAAGAGACATTAAATTCAACAAAAACTGAAGTAGACGGTTTAAAGCTTTACAGACTCCAGTGTTAATAAATCAACCACAAAATTCAGATAATCTAATCTCTAATTTTTAAGCACAGATCTCTTTCGGTACATTCAGAACCTTTATGCACTCTTTTCTTTTCCTGCTCATTCATCTACTTCAACAATCTCTTCATCCCCTTTTTTTTCCCTCGAATGCAAAGCACTGCTTCTTTCCCAAAGTTGCTTCTTTCTTTTTCCTGTTTTCACTCCTTCCCATTTATTTCCACACTGACTTTTTCGGTTCATTTACTTCCTTTATTTTGAATTTGCTCACAACCTTCTCAAAGTGCCTCTTCCCATTTTCCACAGGGCTTATAATTTTACACTGGTGTGATTATGATAGCATGAATCAGGCGGCAGGGGAATGAAAGTCAACATCGGCGGCGCGTCCGCTGGTGGTATTTTTAGAACAACGGAGACAGCCGCTATTTAATATCATGGTAAATCTGTGTGGCTTCCAGCATCGCCTTGTGTCTTCATATCGTATTTGCTCAAGTAGGTCATATGCGTTTCATATCAATATAAGCAACTCTGGCAGCATTATTACCAAAAAGCCTGCCCGGTTGGGCAACAACTTGTATTGTGGGTGAAGTTAATAAATCTAGAAATAATCAGAACAGAATAATCCAATCAGAAATGGCACAGTTAATAACCTATTCAAAGCTGCAGTGTGTAACTTTTACAAAAGATGTTTATTTTACATATTTGTTCAAACTGTTACCATGTTGTGACAGTACGCTTTGAGTGGGATAATCTGCGAAAAGCTCAGTCCTCCTCCCTGTGTTAGTATTGCCATCTGAAGAACTACAGCGCTCCCGACCAAAACCAACCAATCAGAGCAAAGAGGAGCGACCCTCATCCTGGCTCTTATTGGTTGTTTCTATTTAGCACTGGGAGAAGGCAGAGGAGCTTGAATTTTTTCACAGATCATCTGTCTCATATTCTACTGTCATGACTTAGTGATAGGTCTAACAAATATGTAAAAAAATATATATACATATTTTCATAAAAGTACCATATGGCAGGTTTAAGCACTACTACACCAACCAAAAACACCACTCTCTACAGTTTTATTCTATTGTATTCTATGAAGTATTCTATTAAAATTGAACAAAAATGCAACTTTATTACTATGATGACCACCTATTCCATAAAAACAGAACACAGACACATCTGGACGGATTCTATGAGCCACATGTTGAAGAAAAACTGAAAAATTTCCTTATGTTTCCCTCTGAGTCATCTGGATGCAGATGTTAAGGAGAGATGTGATCAAAGTTAATGTATTCTGAACTGGATGATTGCAAAGTGATTAAGCCGAGTTTCCCCTTAAAGAGCTCCAATCAGCATGTTTAAAGTGAAAGTGTAGCCATCGTTTTCTTGATTGCCTGATATTCCACTTACTTGAGACGGCGAGTAGAGCCGACATCGCGGGTGGGCGTGTCCGTCGTGAGCTGAGCCGCCGCTTCCTCCTCCTCCTCCTCCATCTTGAAGTGGCGCCGTTACTCCGCCGCCCACACCCCCGACCGTCCCCGCCGTCACTCCGCCCATGCCTGCCGCGGCTGCGGCCCCGCCTGTCGCCCCGGCGATGGCGCCGATGTTTCCCATCATGCAGCAGAGGCCCCCCTGAGCCAGCTCCAGTTCAATTTCCGCGTCCATCTCCGCGTCCTCCTGTGCCTCCTTGTTGGAGTCGTCCAAGTGCTTCATGAGCACGGCGACGACCACGTTTATCAGGACGAACTGAGCCGTGAGCACGAACGACACGAAGTACAGCGGGGAGATGAACTGCAGCCCGGCGTGGCAGCCGTAGTCGGTGCCCGGGAGATGTTGTGGGCATTCCCTCAGAGTGTCCTAACAACGAGAGAGACATGAAGAAACCAACAGGACATGTGGAAAGTTGGTTTAGACACCTAATCATTTACAAAGAAGGACTACAGAACTGGAAACACTTAAGACTAAGGAAAGATTTTTAGGATTTTACGTAAACTTTAAGTACTTGCGTGGATTGGGAATTTTAGTTCTACTTGCTTCTGCCTCACTAAATGCTTCTTAAAGGAGCAGTATTATATACATTCCAAGCACATAGAGCCATTTTCATCACAGTTAAGTAAGCATGCTACCTTCACTTATAATAAAAATGCCATATATGTCTAATACGATTTTTAAAAAATTGACTTTGCAATTAAGGCTGTGAAATTGGGCCTCTGTCTCTTTAAGAAGCTCTTGCTCTTTCTTCAGTTCACTTCAGTACATCATCACAATATTCTTCTAAGTGTTTAACTTTTTTTTTTTTACCACCATTTCATTGAGAAGTAGTTCATATAATAAGCTCATTTCCACCAGATGTTTGCTAATTGCTGCTGACTAGTCTGAAGGAGCTGAGAGGAGGAGATTAAGGGGTTCCCCATAAATGCATGTAACAATCAAAGCAACACACCAGCTATGTTTTAGTTGAGGGAATAACAGTATAACATAACGTAAAGTTCAAAAAAGTTGATTTTGCATAAAACTACCCCTTTAAGAAAATATTCAGAACTTCACTCCTCTTTTCATTAAAATTTTGAGGCTTCAAAAAAACTTTTAACGAAACTCATACCTTCATGATGCCATTCCAGTTGTCACCTGTTGATACTTGGAAGAGTGTAAGAAAAGCCATTCCAAAGTTTTCAAATGTGGCGTGTCGGCTCATTCCCTCACAAGGGTAGTCAGCGTTACACACTAGAAGAGACATGATGAGAAGAAAAAAAAAATTAAATAAAAGATAAGATGCTAGGTTGGGGCTCTCATAAGATCATGTGGAGTAATATCACAGAAAACCTCAACATAAAAAGTACTTTCTTTGCATGTTGTGCAGACATATTAACTCCAGCACGTACCGAGCTCGCCAAAAAGCTCCACTCCAAGAGCGGCGTAGATGAAAAACAGCAACATGAAGAGCAAGCCTAGGTTTCCCACCTGAAGCACAAAACGTATCACTCATCATATTGTCATCTCAGCTAAACCAGGCTGAACTTTAAATAATAGACTGTGAATGCCAAAGTTTGATATGCATGATCCTCACATCTAGAAATATGTATTTTCTTACCAGTCATACAGAAACATCTTACTTTATTTCAGTGTTTGCTTAAATATTTATGCTAAAAGGGCCACGTTTTCCAGTCACATGCTATCAATTTATAGTACAATCAACTAACTATGTTACCTACAGAATGCATCCTTTGTTTTAAGTCAGATATGACTTAAAACAAAGGCGGGGCTAGGTCCACCCACGCATTTTGCACAGCTGAATGGTTGCCATGGATATTAAAGGATTTCTCAAGCATGCATGAAAGAATGAGGACAACAAATCCAGGTATGTTTTTGATGAGGGAATAACATTATAACACAACGTAAAGTTAAAAAACGTAATTTTTACATAATACTGCCACTTTAACACTCTTTACACGTTTCGGAGTCATTATTATGATTACTATAATCATAATTATTTTTTATCCGCATGGGTAAAGCACCAGCACTGGATATATAGACAAACTAAACTTTATTTGCTTCAATTTATTCACTATTAAGCTTATTATCATACCCCTGATTTATATAAAAAAAAAAAAAAAAAAAAAAAGCATGTTTCATAAGACCCAAAGTAAATGCTAACAATCCAAGTACAGGCTTATTATGTAGGCAGTCACACTCTGGTGTGTCAAGGCAAATCACTTTATTTCACAGAGAAATAAATTGCCTGGAAATTCATCCTTGTAAGGTTACTTAGCATTTCCAAGGGGAGATATGCAAAGCAAATGGATAAAGAACCCCCCCTGGGGTGTGATAGCGGGCGCTAGTAGCGAACCATTAGCTAAGTCGCTTCACAGAGAAGCCGGTGGGGTGCTTCTGAATAATATGTAAGTGTGCTAATCTTTGAGGCAGGAAAATAAAGTGATTGTCGATGAGGAAACAATAACATGCACAGTCGTCACTCAAGGAAAGGACGAAACAGAACCGTGGCAGGAAGTGAAGATGAAAGTAGCGCTAAGCTACTGGGAGAGGTAAACACGGGAAGCCCTCTGCAGTTTGAGGCAAGTAACTCAAACCAATGTGATCCCTTTTGTTCCTCTGGGAAGAGAATGAAAACAAACTACGGTGCTGTAAAACTGCTTAACACCGACAATGCATAAAAGCTAGTGAGTGACTAGCTTAAGGTACAAAAGCAGACGGCTGGTTTCTGTTGCCAGCTCACCTACACTGGTCACTTTTTTCTTTGAGCATACTTTTTTAATTATGTGGTTACCGTGTTCCAACCGTATAGAGAAATGTAAGCAAAACAAAAGCAAGACTCTTGCATTTATAATGGGAACAGGGTTTTACACATTATTATAATGTTTTCAACTAAAATTTACTTTGGGAAAAAATGTACAAACATCTACAATGTAGCTGATTTTCTATGGCTCTCAGTTAAACGTTTAGGTCTGTTTGATAGCTATGAGTGAAACACATTGTGTAGATTAATTACACACAGACTGAGGTTTTCCAGCCTTTAGTTTTGTTAAATATTATATCTCTTTGTTTAGAGGTGATGAAAGCACAACTTTAAGATTAGATTACTACATTATGCGAATAACATTTCTAAAACAGAAATAATAATATGTATTTTCAGAACATATTTTAATCTGACAAACAAGCCTCGTTCGACCCATATTCAGCAATCTGACCCATTGAACACGACTGCATGTTTTTGCTGAAAACTGTTGTGTTAGTATCATAAAGCTGTGAAACTGATTTTTTTTAAAACAAAATTTACTATGACTTCAAATTATATATATGTAAATATATCCAGTGGTGATGTTTTTCAGGAAAATAACCATGGGAACATGCAATTTATCCTTTCTGAAGAATACTGGATTAACTGACTTTAAGTGAATATTGGACACGGCTTCTTTTATTACACTTAATTTCAGTTCATAGGTCAGCCATATTAAAGGTAAATCTCTGTTTCTTTTTTGCTTTAATTTTTAATTTTTGTGATGCCTTGTGTTTGCAATTCCTTTTGGTTCAATCTTCTGTCACACAAAATGAGGAACATAATGAAAAGAGAGCAAGCTAACACATTGTACAAAAAGTATTTTTGTGGGAATTTACCTTAATGCATTAGAGAAAGGCTGCTGTTAAAATGATATACTAATAACAAGAAGGAAAAAAAAAACTTTGAAAGAGAAAATTTGGTGAACACCCGAGTCCATTAGTGGCATCTTCCATAAAGAGAAACAACTCCAGTTCCATTAGGCATTTGTAATGCATTCAAAAACAAAACAAGAAAAAAAGCATAAATACATGGCTCCGCAGTGTTTGAGAAAGGAGGCAAAGGACCAAATGTAATTTTTATGTTATCTGCAGAAAAGCTGATCACACTTCAGAAAGACACAGAGAAAGAATAATGACATGTCCTCCTATTTTGCCACTATGAGAAGAAAAGAAGTCATTTTTGTAAACACTTGGTTTTGGGAGTTTATATTCCCATTTTGAAAATTTGATGTAATTTATCTCTGCAGGCATCTTTTTAACATCACTAGTACCTCATTAGCACAAAAAAAAAAAAAACAACAACATTTTGATCGGCAGCTGTGATGGAGCGCCTGCTGGTTTTTGTCTTCATCACCTCCAAGGGCATTAGTGGCACTTCTGGGGAAGCAACTTTAATAAATAGGCATCTGTTTTTCCTAATTATCACAACAATTTTGCATCCAGGCAAGATCTCATTACAAAAGTACTTGGATTAAAAATAAAGTAGTGCCAGTTTGGAAGGCAGGGAATAACTATGAATCATTTATTTTCTGCTAATAATCAAGACTCTTGATATCTATCATTTTGTTCAATTGTAAAGTGGAGTAGCATAGTGTCACATATTGACAATTAGCCATCTGCTATACTATCGTTCTGTTTCTTCTTTCTTCTTCTTCTTCTCTTTTTTTTTTTTAGAAAATGGCAACATCTATTATTTGCAGATAATGACAAGTATAGGTTTAAAATAAACTTAACTTCTTTGTACCAACATGTTTCATGTTGTATTATGAACGTTTAGGGGTTCCAAACCTGCCGAGTTTACATTGATTATCTTCTGAGAGACACTTTTATAATTTCCTATCAGAAACACATTTCTAGGTCGGTGAAAATTTTTGGGAAGAACTTGGAATTTCTAAAATATACATCGTGTACATTTTTTTTTCTTCAATCAACCAAATATTCATAACCCTTCCCCAAAAACACTGACTTATAATTAGGGAGTTAGACCACTGAGCCTCCATCAGGAGTCAATTCTTCACACGCGCCATCCACCTTTTCATACCTGACTCACGTCTCTGTACGTTAAATTTGAAGATACTTGATAAATACATATATCTGAATACAGGCTGCTTTCTCACTATTAGATGTAAAGTGAGAGGGAGCTCATCACTGTGTTATTACTTAATCTGTTGTGAAAGACGATAATGCTAAGAGCGCTTCATAAATTGATGATGATTTGGAAACGGAAAGAAGCTTTTCCCGATACACAGAGAAACGCCCTAGAGACAGCAGAGAACACAGATGGTGTGAAGGATTAACGCAAATGAAAAAGATTAAATGATTCAAATAAATAAAAAAGGAAGATCTGTTGAAAAAGGTTTTAGATTTTAGCACTATGTGTTTTCAGCCACACAGAATCACTTTATAGCACAAACAAGTAGCTATGTTGCCTTAAGTTGTTGGAAAAATGCTGTATTTAAATCAAATATGACTTCAAAGAAATTTGACTTTGTAATTTAACGCATTGAAAGTAGGCCTCTGTCTCTTTAAGAAAGTCCTGCTCTTTCCAACACTCCACCTTCACAACATGGCTCCTCTATATGCGAACACCCCATTGTTGAAGCTGAAAGTCAGCACTGGAAACCAATGTTCAATAAAATTCTAACCTTACACGTCTCAGTGAAGCTAACAGGACTAAAGTCCAGCTATTGTTCACATACTTTCATACTTAACAGCACATGAAAATGAAGGAGATGCTTGAGTGCCGAGTCTTTGTGTACTGATGGAGCACGAAATCTTCAGCTGCTCTTCTCTTATTAATAGCTGTGGGAATAAAACCCTCAACTTTGTGCGACTTGAGTTCCTTTATTTCCCAAAAATTCAGATAAAAAGGCCTGAGACAGATTTTCATGGCATTAGGGAGAAGGACTTTTGCCATAACCTGACTTCCTGAAAGTCAGTAATTCTCTGGGACCACTCACAGTTTCTGGTCGTTTATCATTTAGCAAATGTTAATTAGCTCCTAGGTGTCCTCGCAATAAACTAAGGGAAGATACTGCGAGAGGTGCGGGGGGGTGTGTGTGTGTGTGTGATGAGACATACCTGAGGAAGAGCCTGGACCACTGTGTCCAACAGGGCCCTCATGCCGGTTGCCATTTTCAGTAATTTCAGCACTGGGAAAAGATGGCAGACGATAAGAGAAGTTTGGCCATAGGACAAACCATCCAATTTTAGTAGATTTTCGAAACGCTACGGACAAGCTTGAAAAGCAATGCAGTTCAGGCATCGAAAGAACCCCTCTACCCCCCAACAAAAACTAAAGGTGAAACAGAAAACTAGAAAAAAACAGTCCTGCCTCAGATAGAGGTGAGTAATCAAGATACATTAGAGATAGACAGGGACACGAGAGAGAGCGAGAGAAATGATCAATAGGGGGGGAAATGTGTTTCTGGACTCCATGCCTGTTCCCAGGCGTCCAATTTCTGAAGGAACACGGACACTGCCGGAGAGAAATCCACATGTGCATCACTGGGGATGTGTACTGCTTCACATATAGCAGGCATATGGATGCGTGTTTACAAAGATAAATATTCTACTGCTAAAGTTTTTATAGAAATGGAAATTGTTTTATGATTCTAATTCGAACATAAAGGCACATTTTCTTATTTGTTTAAAAATGCACCGAATATCTTTTTTACAAAGACTGTAGTCATTAAGTGCAGTATTCTAAAATATTTTACCTTTACAAAAGAGTTCATGCTACTCCTTGGAATCAACGAACGAAAATAATAGATGTACACGGTAGCACTTTTTATCCATTAAATAGCCGCTATATAGCATAGGCATTCATTAAACACAAACTACTCAATGATAAAAGGAACAGATAATTTTTAAAATTAATTACTTCAAAGTGAAACGTATCAGCACTGGATGTCAATAAGAGTTAGGATTTGGAAAAGCTAAGCTATGTGGATTGATGCTAGCCTGGTGAGACACAGCTCCCTTGTTCTACGCCTCACTTCGTCCACTTGGACCCTCCAATATTGAGAAACGTTTGCTTTCTGGAGGCGTGGACTCTGTTGAAGTTTTAAATTTTTAAAGTTTTAAAATGCAAACAGACCCAAATACACTTAAAAAAAAAAACATTCTATGGGGCAACATGTGTGTGGTAGATATCTGGAGACTCAATACAAACTGTTCTTTGATTAAATATTAACACTCAGCACCGTCAATTTGTGACACTAAAATAGTTTGGTGTATCAAAATGTTTGAAGAAATTACACTTTTTATTTTATTACAGCAGAAACACCATTTTCTTTACACAGCTTTTGTTAAACGGCATTTAACAAAAGCTCATTCTGATCAGATGCAATATGTAATAACATCCGCACTTACAGTTTATTTAAAGTAAATACTTTAAAAATATTCAGAAAAATATTCATGTCAGAATTAGGTCATAAAAAAACCCAATTGTGCTTAATAATTACAAGCGGAGGGTTGATATGCCACTAGATAACAGTAAATAACAATTAAAGGCAGTTTAACTGTTATTTTTGGGCAGTAATATACATTTTATTTTATTTCCCCATAGTAATCTTCAGTTAAAAGCCCTGAAGGAGAGATTCAACTTTAGTCTAAATGATGTGCAAATTAAAACGTTTACATCTCAGACAGAGCAGAAACTGCAAAGGTATCAACACATTTATGTTTACATAAAATATCTGGTTGGTCCTCTACTTTCTTGGCTCGCATTGTGGCGATCAGATCAAAAATGCCGCTGCCAATCCATGTAAGACCTTAAAGTAAGCAGCTCAAATCCTAAAATCCAGTCACCACTGGCTCTATCCCAGAGAAGGGATTCCAAATCTGAAGTTTTGTGTTTGCTCTCAGATTGGTGGAGCCTGTGTGAACGGCTTGCTGCAGAGGATTTCAATATTAGGTCTGTAAATGATGACTTCAATATTAGTCTTGGGTCCCTGGCAGGGGCGGCTGGGCTTGGCAGAGCTATAATGTCAAGGCTCTGTATTTGTTTGGCTGTGTGCTCGAGGGCCGGAAATATGGTAGCTTTAGTCAGCTGTGCTGTGCTTACATAAGACAAAACTGTGTGAGATGATTGTGATGTTTGATGAGTCCAGAGGTAGAAAAAAAAAAATCTAACTGAATCACCGTAGCAAAAACTACACGGAAAAATAATGCCAGAAATAATAATTCACAGAAAGAAAAAATATTTAGCAGAATAGGTTTTTCTTATTGTTACTGGGAGTTTTCACATCCGGTAGACTCAATTCCATTGGGGACCAAACATATTTTGTTGGATTTTCAGGTGCTGTGGTTCGCTTTCACTCCGCAATGCATCCGACAAACCGAGCCCGATGAGCAACCTGTTCCCCTCTTTGCCTGTGGTGGCGCTGCATCAAGAACCACTGAAGAAAACAACATGGAAACTTCTGAAGAGGATATGAGAGCATCTTTCTCCTTCACAAAATGTAGACAAAAGCGGAGTGGCATCATATTTTAGCGGTTGCAGGATTTTACTTTTGTCAAAAGACATTTCTCCCACTAGTGCAAGTCTAGCACGTTTGTTTTGGTTGTATTTACCCAGAATACCTTGTGCTTTTGAATCCATATGTGATCTGGATTCGAAAGGAGTTTATCTTACCCAAACAGAGTCGGACAAGAGTTAAATTTTCTTGTGCGTATCGATGTTTGATTGCGCATTCACACCTCTGCAAACAAACTAGAATTTGATTAAAGCAGACTGCACTGGGCTGGTATGAATAAAGTTCAAAAGGCACCTAGGCATCAATTTCTAATAGTTCTTATAGATTTTTACATTGCAGAGTTCATTTTCAAACCGTATTAGCCAATCACATTTACATTCCCTTCAACAAAATGTGTAACATTTACACTTTCTACAAACAGGCAGAAACACAAAAAGATGGTAAATGACAGAATAATAATAGTTTAGTCATAATACAGAAAATAACATCAACTTTAAACATTTTCTGTGTTGTTTTCAGAAGTCAAGGAAGGTTTTTCCAGAGTTAAACAATGAGGCAAGTATAATGAGAGCATGAAAAAAAAGAAAGACCGAAAGTCACTTGTAGTCCTCGCACGGTCAAATGCCCCTCTTGCTTCCAAATTACAGCTAGCTGTTGCAAAGTAATTAGCATATTACCCGCGAGCCCTCTCAGCAGTCCCTCTGCAACCCAGCGGAGGGCAAAGGGTGAACGTAAACGGGTGAGGATTATACAAGATTGATGTAATTAGACTTCATCCTCTTCAGTGTGAAGTTAAAGTACGCTGTAAGCCCCAACGGGGGTCTGCTTTAATTTCCTATAAATATGAGGAAGCAAAGTGCCAAACGGGAGACATTTAAAACCGCTAATCAGTTGGCTTTATTTAGCAGTAATAAAGGCAGCTATACAAGTGATGCAGCCGCTTGAGGTATGAAACGCGCTGTTTTTTTTTTTTTGTTGCATCGACTGTTTGGGGAATTACCTCGTGCTATACGAAGCACCCTCATAATCCTGATGATGGTGGGGTTGATGGGAAGGGAGGCGTTGATCTCAATCTCCTCCAGCGTGATGCCCATCACCGACAGCAGAACTATAGCCAAGTCCAGCTGATTCCACCTGCACACACACACACACACACACACACACACACACACAACGAAATCACTAATATCTGAGATGTTAAATCAGACATTAATCAGGCAAAAAAGGAGCAGAGATTTGCCTAATTAGGTGTGTAGCTCTGAAATTTTGGAATTCACATACAAAAAGCCTAAATTATACTAATTTTGCAATGAATATTAATGCTTTGTATGAACTCTGTGCGCAATTTGCTTGACTTTCCAACTTGGCAGATGAATTGCTACCATTTGGCCATAACTTGAAAGGCTGGTGCTGTCATTAATATTAATAACAATAATGGAATGGAGATGCTAATAGCTAATTGAAAGTATAGTCTCCAATAATTTGGCCCCAAATTTACTTCACCTTATTTGCATGTTCTTAAGATGAGTAACTACTGTTAGCAATGCTAGTTAGGTTAGATACACACACATTAGCTGCAGTATAAGCCAAATATTTACATACACTGAATAAAACTACACAAACCCATTTACTTTCTAATCAACTGAAGTTAAACCAGACCAAACTTTTCTTGTTTGCTCTGTTAGAATGACCAAAATTATTTCTATTTGCTAAATTCCAGAAAACTTGATCAGGACTGTATATATATATACATATATATATATATATTTATGCAACTTTCCTCAAATTCAAAAGTTTATATACATGGGGTCAGTATGTTTGAAATTGTATGAGTTGGGTCAAACTTTGGCAGAAGACTGAGTAAAAAAGTGTTTGTATTTTTTTTATTCAGCGATCTCAACTGTGCATAAAGGTTGCCAACTTCTGAGTGATATTTGCAAAGAAACCAGGGTACAGATAGGAGCAGAAAAAAATGTTACAGATAAACTGAATCCGTAATGTTTGCTACGGAAAAATAGAAAATAGAAAATGGCACTTGGTTCATCATGCAAGGATAAGAAGCCAGATTACAATTGACAAATCCTCTCAGGGACAAAGATCTCAGATCTGGGAAATATTCCCTAATGACCATTTGTACATTTGGAGAAGAAGCGGAGAAGCTTGCACAAGCCCAAGAATATTATTCCAACTGTGAAGGCTGGCAGCATCGTAACTTCGGGGCTTTTCTGCTGCTGGAAGTGGACAGACAAGAAATGAAATTTAGGATTTGGCATCAGGCTTGTCATAGTGAGACAAAAAGACACAAAAACCAACACATTAAGAAGCTGCCCAGCAGTCTATGATCACATCAGTGATGCTTTCAGGCATTCATACGCAGAGTTGGGTAGTAACTAGTTACATTTACTTGAGTAGCATTTTGGAAAAAATTTACTTTTAGGAGTATTTTTACCACGCTGTACTTTGAGTAATTTTATTATGAAGCATCTCTACTCTTGAGTAATATTTCTGCATTCTACCCACTGAATGAACAACAAACATGTTTTAACCAAAAATTCACCAGACTCAGACACACACCTGCAGTTTTTGTTAAAGTTTCATTAGTTTTTTATTGAAAGACACTGATTTGGAAAAACTTTCTTTTGCCTGATTTTGTTTTTTTTTTTTGTTAAGGATTATTGTCATTTTGTTTCTTAAAATACCAAAGTTTCCACTTAACTTTATATTTTGGTCCATCTAATTACATAATTTTTAACCCTCCTGCTTTGTTCGTTTCTGAGGTACAGCAATAATATTCGTGGGTCAGCTTGACCCGGGGAGTGTTTAATCATGCAGCAGTGTCAGAAAACAAAAAAAATCCTCCAAAACATTTTTGTATTTGATTATTAACTCCAATACTAACCACTTCAATCAATATTTGTGCAATGATGGTTTTTTTCCCCTCACAAATAAAGGATCAAAGACGGCAACTTACTCATTTGGACATAAAAAATGGAATTTACAGTTTTTATATCCACTGAAAAAAACCTAGACAATAAAAAAAACCAATAATTATTCTGGAAATTGTTCTTTTGTAAAAAATGTTTATATTACATTTTGAATTTTTTTTTCAATGGATGATCTTTATAATTGAACTTGAGACACGTATATTGTTCAAATTGACCCGCTGATTAAAATCAAGACAAATGAGTCATGCAGAGAGTATTTATGTTTCTCCCACTTTTCTTTGCCCACGGGAACAGAAAAGGTTCCCATCAAAAGTTGCTTTCTAGCAGTTTCCTAGTGAAGTAAAGAGAATAGTGAGTGGGTGGGCTTGCGTGTGTGCGGGTGTGCATGTATGTGTGTGATGTGGTGCGGGTGTGTGTGGTGAAATATGTCTCATAGTCGCAAGGAAACAAATGGAACTGGACATTTTTCTTTTACCTTTTTTACCCTTCAGCTTGACTGCCGGGTCAAATTGACCCGAACGGTATCTATGTGATATGTAGATGCAGCGGGGTTGCAAATGTGTAAAATGAACCAATTTCAATTTATATGTAAGTGTACCTATTAAGACAAATACAAAAAGTTTCATGCAGAAAAAATACTTCCAACTATTAAAAAAAAAAAATTACTTTAAAACGGGTGAATTTGACCCGCAACATAAGAAGAGGATTAAATATTACTCAGTATCTGAGTAGATTTTTTACCAAATACTTAAGTAATTTCTTGGATGGAGACTTTTTACTTTTACTTTTAGATGGAGAGGAGTAGAAATATGTTGAAGTAGTGCTACTCCTACTTGAGTATTATTTTTGGCTACTGGCTGAGAACTGTAAAAACTTTAGCATTCCACATGCTGGTAAAATTAGAGAATTACTTTACACTTAAATCTGCCAGCGGTAAAAACAAACAAGCAAAAAAAAAAAAAAAAAAACTAGGCTGAACTGTCATTTACAATATTAACATATTTCGAAGCGGAGCGCCATTAATAAAAGCACATTTATGTACGATAAAGTTGAAATGAGAAAGCAGGCATCTGTTAAAAAGCCGGAGGTGTACCTGTCCTTGAAGAAGCGGCGGAAGCCGAAGGCCACTAGCTTCAGAGACGCCTCAATGACAAAGGTGGAAGTGAAGAAGTAGTTGCAATACTTCAGGGCGGTCTCAAGCGACTGGAAGCAGAAAAGTTCAAAGAGAAAAAAAATTAAGTTTGAAAGCAAAAACGGCATCAGGAATGCAAACTTTAATATGTCTTTTTTTTTTGTTCGTTTCATTTGATTCTGCTGCTCATTTATTTAATTTGAGAACTCAGGCAAACATAATCTCAACTGGTTATGAGGATTGTTGCTCAGTGAGTGTGTTTTGACAGAAGGAGCAAATGATCTCGCCAACAAATCTCTCTTAATAGAGGCGAGTTTAACTAAGACAGACAAGTAAATTATATGCGACTCTTGAGAGGAAATACACAGCGTTTGTTCCTTGTTTTAGCTACTGCTCTGCAATTAATGAGGTATTGAAAACACATGATGATTAAATCTTATTTGCATGTAGATGGAGGGGAGACGCACACGCTAAAGAAGCTTCGGTAATTTCTATCATATCCTACAAACAACTTTAGTTACATGATGCTTTATAACAAAGGAGTAGTGAACTCCTTGCAGGTCATCATATAAAACTAATAAAACGAGTCCACAAAATCCCTCTGAGTCAAGATGTGTGTTCACCTGCGGCTGGCTGTAGTGCTCCAGGGACATGGTGATGACGTTAATGCAGATAATAAAGGTGATCACGAGGTCCAGGTAGTGGCTGGTACACAGAGCGTGGATGGCCAGCCGGGTGCGGCCGTAGGAAGAATAGTAAGGCAGCTTCTGGGCTTCTGCACGACAAGACGGCAAAAAGTCAGATTAAGGATTTAAAAAAAAAAAAAAAAAATGGAAAGATCAAAATAAACAGGACTCGCTTTTGAGACAATTTTAAATAAAACCAAAAGAACACCAATTATACAACGTGAAGGAGGTTGGCTAGTAAAAACACGTGAAAATAAAAAAAAGAAGGAGAAACTGTTTTTTTTAAAACAAGGCAAATAGAAAATGTCAATGTCAAATTTGTTTGTATATCGCATTTAAGACAATTTACACCAACGATTAAAACAATAAAGTCAAACAGAGATATTAAACAACAAACAGAAAACAAAGAAAGAGAATTAGTGTAGAAAACAACGCAAGGCACAAACAAGGTTTAACAACTGTTTAAGTCAAAATGAGGAGCAGAGGAAATTATGCAAAGAAAGACAGACATAAAAATAAGAGCTGATATTAAGGGAAGAAGTTTCATAATTGTGAGCCGAAGGTTAAGTAGTTTTAAATGAGTTCAAATAAAGACTCATTCTCATTAATGTTACAGGAAGACTTTAGCATGTATTATCTATGTAAGCAGAAGCTTATTTTCACGTTTCCAGCCCAATATATCTGTATGTTACATAACTTTCTTCTTACACTACATTTTGTTCTCAAACACTCCAAGATGTCCTCTACTTGATGAGGTACATCTGAAACTGATGTTTTTATGGCGTTAGTTTTTTTCTGTGCTCCACATCATGTAATTTTAATTTCGTTACCTTAGCAGATGATTGTTTCTAGTTCAGTCCCCGTGCCGTCTACTTCTCCCCGCTCAGATCTTCACCTTCCCCGAATCATAAACTCATCACTTCTTAAAATTTCACCTAATTTACTATCTCTACTTGTCAATCCACAGCTTTCTCTTTCTTACTTCTCCTCTTCTTTTCCATGCGACGCTGGCGCTTTTCCTCCCTGCGCCTCGCCTCCTCCACTTCCTGGTGCTGCCGACATTTGTGGAAGTTCTCCACCACCACGCCAACGAACATATTGAGGACGAAGAAGCTGACGATCAGGAGGAACGAGATGAAGTAGAGCAGCATCCACGGATTGTTGTTGGTCAACGGCTGGAGAGAAACAAATGAAATGATAAATGACTGGGAGGGGAAAAAAAGAGATTCTTATGGAATAAGAAACCACAAGCATGGACAGATTGGAATTTAAAAACAAAAAAACAAAAAAAAACAGACGCAATGTAGCTGAAGTGTAACTGAAATTAAATAATCTGTAATAAATGAAAAGTACTGACCTGTGAAATAAGAAAATGAGATTTTCAGTTAATTG
The DNA here is from genome assembly GCA_903067095.1 of Girardinus metallicus. Lineage (NCBI taxonomy): Eukaryota > Metazoa > Chordata > Actinopteri > Cyprinodontiformes > Poeciliidae > Girardinus > Girardinus metallicus. The sequence goes on along the minus strand of CAEGAE010031811.1, from coordinate 26,002 downwards.
AAAAATGACAAGGTAACAGTTCCGCACCATTGGTGCAAAAAAACCAAAACAAAACAAACAACAGAGAATCATCTGCGTATAAATGTCAATAGCAAAACACAAAATCTGTGTTTTTCCAGTATTTTTATTTATTTATTTATTTTTTAATTAACATTAAATAATTATTGACTTAAAGCAAGCTTCTGTCTGCAGTTAAAAACTTGTAAGCTAGTTTTGTCCTATTTCAAGTGTATGAAGATATTTTCACAAGAAACTAAACCCAAAATACTTGGTAATTCGTACTTAGGCATCATTTGGACAAGTTAGGAATCAGAGTTTGAAAAACAAAATGCAGAAAAAGAAAACAAAAAAAAAAAGAGTTGACAAAATGCTTAGAATTAAAGGTGTTCATTTATTGATAAAAAGTTTATAATAAAATGCAAAAAACAAAAATAGAACTAAAATGTCAACAAAAAACAAAACAAAAAAACAGCCTCAGAAGTGAGTAGCTCCACTTCTCCATATGTTTTCATGAGGCTTGTGGGAATGTTGCTCCACATGGTGAAGAACGACTACAAAGTGCATGAACCTTTAGAGTAACAGTGTAACATTGAAGGCCTTAAAGGACATTATGCTCCAGGACGAAGTCCTTTCTGCCTTTGTTAACCGTTGCATTGTCCCGTTGACAAACCCAGTTAACGTAAAGACGGATGTCTATTGCAACGTTTCCGTTGAAGGGAAAAACTCCTTTAGTTGGATATCCTTGTGATGCTAATGACATGGAAGCCATCAGGTTCAGAGTGAACATTTTCTCAAAAAAAAAACAAACAACTTTCAACCATATTTCTGTCTTCTATCTTTAATGCTGCTTGCAAAGTCAAAACAGAGCAGACTTTTTATTTTTGTTTTGCCTTTGAAGACATATTTTTTTGTAGCTTAGGCCGTTTTCTCACAGATCTCAACATTGATGCTGCAGTCAGCATCAATGAAGACTTTGACCTGGGAGGAAAATTGTCCCGTCTTCTTGAACACCCCACCACGTCAACCATCTCAGCACAAATCACTCCCCCCTCCCCCGATTTACTTTGTTTGTCCAAACTCCTTCATAGTCTTTTAAAAAGGAAGAAAAGTCTGATTTAATTTAAAATGTCTCACTGTCTTCAACCTTGACAGTGATGGAGAAAAGGTCTTTGCTAGTGAAGCTCAGAGGTCTTGAGGTTTTCAAAGACGGAAAGTGTTTTTGCCTTTGTTAACAGGAGACCGTGACATGTAAACACCTGACTGAAAACGACGCGAAAGCCAGTTTTATTGGCATATTGACTTTTTCGAGACTGCGGAGTTCAAAGTTTTGAGCAGCTGATTTAGCATTTTGAAGTGATTCACCACACGGACACCATCGCACTGAAAAGCACAAAGTCTTACCAAGTATTTTGGTCTTGAGTTTTTTTTAAGCAAACTCAGGTTTGCCTATAGAAACTTGAGTTTCTGTAGGCAACTCAAGTTTATTCTAGCTAGAAACTTGAAATAAGACAAAACTAACTTGCAAATAACTTTTTAGTACGATATTAGGGCTTGTTTTTACTAAATAATTCCTTAATATTGATGAAAAAGTACTGGTTCTACTGAGATTATTTAACTTGTAACAAGACATGCTTCCCATGTTATAAATTAATTTATCTGCCAATAGAACAAGCACTTTTTCATCAATATTAAGGAATTATTTACTTAAAACAAGCTTCTATGTCTTGCTGAAACATTAACTGCAAGTTAATTGTTCTCATGATAAGTGCAATAAGATATTTGCACTAGAAACTAGACCAAAAATACTTGGTAAGATTTTGGTAAACATTTTTTTCCTCTGGTCTTGTTTGGTCAGGATTGCAGAGCTCAATAGGAAGTACTACATGCGTGTTGTGTGTTTGAGTTTGACTGTGGTCGCTGCCATTTGCCAGTGGTTTTGGTGTGTTGTGCAAAACCAAAAGAAAAAAAAAAAAGCCATCTGCCATTAGCCATTGGACGTTTTTGCGCTTACCATGTATCAACTCTATCTCTTTGGCAACAAAATGATGCAATTCTCGACATGCAACTACGTCAACAAGAGCCGAGTTCAGCAGTTCAGATGATCTCAGTGTCTTTCTAAGTCCTGCCCTCACTTTGTCTCAGGTTTACACCTTTGCTAGCTGACAAATCCATCATTTGGCATTGTGCTTAGAGAAAATATTGAGTTTCTTTCAATCCTCAGTAGACTTTGATCAGATCCGAACCGAAAACTGGGCTCCAGCGAGAGACTTTAAGAAGCTTCCTTAAAATATTCGCACTTGTTAATGTTTAGAAGGCTTGGGCTAAATCTAGAAGAAACAAGCTGTGCCTGTGCTTAATTACAGCCTTCTGAATCTCCACAGGTCAACATGTTTGTGACTCAGAGTTTCCATAGGCGACTCCTGACAGATAAAATAGGCTCTTGTTCGTATAAGTCGGCGACGTTACCAAGCCTCGACCACATAAACGACCACTCCCACTGGTCGACAAGCCGCTAAACACAAAAGAGAGAGAAAAATCGAGGCACAAGATAGAAGCAAGGAGGAAGAAAAAAAACCTGGGGTGATTTAGAGAAGAGGACATAATCATTAGAAAACAAGAAAAAAAAAATCTATTTCAGGTGCAATAAAGTCAGAGATGAGAGAGACACATTTTCAATGTAAGTGCTGAAAGCTCAGCATGGAGTGTAAATGAAATTAGTCAGGCTGTGCAAAGTTGGAGAGTGGTGAGGTATTCCCTGACGTGCAGACTGACTCATCCAGCATGATGCCCGCTCTTACTGATGGAGTCGTTTTTTTGAGAGACGGCCACCAGAGATGATTCATTTGCATTATATCCTCAAGCTTTATGGACACTCCTGTGGAAAACACTGCATTGCAAACACTTCTAACCCAAAGCTGAGGTGGAAAGGACAGCAGCTCTGATGCCACGGTTACTAAAGAGAGCTCCGGCAGTGAGAGAGGAGTCAGACTGCAGAGGCGACCGTGGGCGGTGTTTGCAAAGATGAAGTTTCTGGGAGAAGAGAATGCTTTCTTTTACTTTCTTTTTCACTTTTTAAAGAAGCAGTACGAGGTAAAAATCGACTTCTTTGAGATTCACATCATGTTATAATGTTATTCTTTCACCAAAAACATACCTGGAATGTTGATTTGATTCCTTCATGCATGTTTGAGAAATCCTTCAATCTCCCATTCAGCTGTGCAAAACGCCTGGGTGGACCTAGCCCCGCCTTCAAGGACGAAGCTCCTCCTCAGAGCTGCAGCTTCCATGCTTCAGAGCTTCCACCTCACAGAGGAACCCTTCCCTACTCAGCTCCTTCAGACTAGCCAGCAACAATTAGCAGACACCTGGTGGAACTGTGGATCTGCTGAGCTCATTGTAGGAGCTACTTCTCGGCTAAAAACATTGTTAAAGGGTTAATAGAGAAGCCATGTTGTGATTGATTCCTGAAGGCAAAGTTTCAGAAAGAAACGCCGTCCCTTTTAAAGAGACGGAGGCCCAATTTCAAGGTGATAAATTACAAAGTAAAACTTCTTTTAACTCATATTTGATATATACAACATACTGACAGTCACATAATTTAATTATGCTATAAATTGGGACTATGTGCCTGGGAAACACATAATACTGCCCCTTTCAGTGTCCTCTATTGATAAATATATTAATGTCATTGGATCTGTCTAATAACTCAATAACCACGTTCTCCAAACGTTCCTCCTGCATGTCTACCTGCAATAATTAGCTACAGCAGCATTGCTATTTTCCCAAAGCCAAATAACAGAGAGAACATTTTGTCTGAAGACGCCGTCTGAGTATTTTAACTTCCCCTCCGACCACCGGATGTGCTCTATTAAGGCCCCATTTATGCATGTAAATAGAGCCGTTGTCAAGCGTCACTCCCCTCGACCTTAAAAGCCGTTTATTAAGTTGCCACGGTTGATGGGCAACCGAGTCACTAGAGGGCGTTTTTCAATTAGCTTCCAAATTTAGAGGAACGTCTCAGACGACAACAAACATGGCGACAGAGGAGGGGATCTTGATAGCGTGTAGTCTCAGAGAAATGAAAAGAGGCACCGCAGTAGTCAACTCAATGCGTTGCAGAATGTGAACTGAGAAGTTCTGACTGGTCCGGAATCTTTGTCTTTTTCGTCTTTCTTTTTGCTGATCTTGTATGAGCTACGCTACCCAACACTGTGTCTAAGGGAACTGGTGGGATTGTTCAGTTGATGATGGGTTAAAATACACATGAAACAATTCAATTCAGTGTACAAGAAGACTGACATATCGTGAACTTTCGAAAAGAATGACCTCGGTCACTTTTTGCCAAGAGATTTTGGCAAAAAATGACTGAGGTCATTATTTTAGGAAGGTGACCATGAGTAACATTGTGCTTTAACAGGCCAAAAATAACTGTAGATAAACCAATAGACGTGGAATGGCGTTAAAGATGGCATCTTTGGAACAAAGTTTTAATAACTATGTTACTGCTAGGCATTCAAATCTTCACAAGCAAAACATAAAGTCATCATGTTAAGAAACGTGTCCCTAAATGGAGTTGAACAGTTAATGAGACTAAATTTTTCGGGATCATTCTGGACAGCAAACTCAGTTGGTTTAGTTCATATTGACTGTATTAGAAATAAAGCTGCCAAAACTTCTGGAACATTGTTTAAAATAAATAATTTAATAAATGTAAAAGGCTTGCGCATTATATAATTCCCCCTCGGTTATTTGTCATATCGCCCCAAAAAAAGGGGGAAATGCAAATAAAACAGTAATTAAAAATGTAGTTAAAAATGATTAGGAGTGCATCGTTGTTTGATGGTTTTCCCATCAGCTTTGCTATTTTTTTTTTTTTTCACAAAGGCAAACATAAAATCATTTCACAAAGATAGATTAGTGTAGCGGTAGTATCGACATCATAAAGCTGGAGTCAATTAGCGAATGACCTTAGATGACTGGAACTCATCCTCCTCCAGCTCAGGTCCAAAGACCATCTGAAAAAGTTTTATCGGGTGAAAGCTGGAGTTTTAAAACATTCAGATCAACAGGAGCTGTTTGAAGTTTGGTAGCAGATTTTATAACAATGTCTCCAAATGTGCCTCGCTGTTGTACAACATTAGGGAATATAAGGGAGCTCCAACTGGCTGTGGAATCACAGGACCAGAAGGATTGCATTCATACCGTCCAACTAAAAAGACACCTTGACAAAAGGTAATAGATTAAGACTGAAATCTGATGACTCACTCTGTGCATAAACCCAATGGACTGCAACACCGAGGAGTTAAGAACGGTTAGACTGAGCGTGAAAAATGGGTCAGTGAACGCCGCGTGCGTTTGTTCCTACCTGCTGGTCAATCCCCACTGCATCCAGTCCGTGGTACATGATGTTAACCCAGCCGTCTTTTGATGCTAGAACAAACAGCGACATAAGAGCCTACGGGAACACAGGCAAAACACATGCTTAGACTAAAATGTTACCTGTCTAATGGGGAATTTGTACCTTTATTTTATTTGTTATCTATGGTGGCCTCTAGGGGACATGGGTGATTTATTTATTTATTTTTTAACTTTGGCGTTCCCTTGCAATAATGTACTAGTCGATTCATGCCGCATCTTGAACACTGACAGTTTTTCTGCTACAGTATAAGGTCTTTGAAAGGTTTTCCCATGTTTCTCGTTTGTGAGATATCTAAATGTTTTCCATGTGTTTCTTTAGGATACAAACGTACCACAATTATGTGTGACATGAAAAAGCAAAATGGGTCAAACATGGGCTTTCCATGCCTTCTAAAAACAGAAACTTTCCGTAAGAAGGAAAGAAAGAAAAAAAAAACATTCAAAGTATTTGGACTATTTTTGAGAGACTTTCATGGGGCAATAAGGTCATTTGAGGTTTGAATGTGTCTTTTTTGGGGCTGTTTTCATACGCAGTCCCATCTCAATCTTAAACAAACATGAACACACAGCAATAAATTGATTTTCAACCAGTTTATGCACCAAAGAGTTAAGAATGTATAAATATGTTTTCACCGAGGCTCTTTGGAGGTGTGTGTACAAACTAGGACAGGATGTATTTGCTAATTTATTGGGAGGGAATGCAAAGGAAAACATTTTCCCCATGTCCCCTGGGAGGATCCATAATTATCAAAACACAGTAATAAATTCTTAATAATTTTTCTCTTAAAAACAGAAGCTACAAAAAATATATATATATTATTATGCCAAATCAGAAGAATCATTTTCGTTCTTAAAAAGAATTTTCTAGCAAAATACTTTCCGAATTATCTCCCACGTTTTGAGAACGACCTTCTGTGGACAGCTCTACGTTTACAGGTTCAAAATTAATAAGGGAAATATCTTTTTCTTTTCTGAGGTAATGTTTTTGTCCCGTACCTGTCCAAGGTTGTCAAAGTTGTACTTGTGGTGAACCCATCGGTAACTGGCTCTGATGCAGTCCGTTTTATTCGTGATGTTCTTCACGTCCGAACCCACGCAGTAGTAGAACTTCCCTTTGAAGAGCTATTGAGGCAAAAACGCAAACGGACAGGGAGAGATGAGCGAACGAGGCGAACAAAGACACATTCTGACGACGGCATGACGACACTCGTGAGCGCAGCCAGACGCCGTCTTTTCTGCAGCTTTTGAAGTGATCTCATTTTTAGCCTCTTTAATGCGTTTGGTTCTGAAACAAAGCTTCAAAATGCAACTTGATGGCAACGGTCAGGTGGTGTTCTGCCTCTTTCCTATCAAATACGTCATAGATGGAGAGTGTGGAAAGCAACGTATGCAGGCGGGGGATTTTGAAATTAATAACACCAGTTGAGCTTTGGGGAGGAACGAGGCATGACGGGAGGGGAGCCAATAGCAAGCTGGGACTGCTGGTTCTCATTCATTCAAGTTGCCTCCATTAGTTCAGATGATTTGTCTTTGTCTAGTGACGCTGTCACTAGTTGACACAATCAACAAATAGAATAAAAATCCTCGGCGTCGATTTTCTAAATTTTGGAAGCTCGACCATCGGCCAATACTCAAATCAGAAACTGTTCTTATCCATCAGTCAACAACTATCACCCCACTGTTGCCAACTTAATCGGCAGGTCAGGCTTTTCGGTGATCAGCCAGAAAACTGCAATTGGTGCACCCACTGTAAATTTTACTCGGCGGGAGGGACGGTACTTTTCTGAAGATGCTTTCATGTACCTGAACTCCGAGAATGCCAAAGATGATGAAAAAGGCACAGCAGATGAGAACAATGTTTCCGATGGGTTTGAGGGAAGTAATTAGCGTCTCCACCACCAGCTTCAGCCCTGGAGCCCTGCTGATAACCCTGTGACCCACGCCAAGGCAGGCAGAGAGAAAACAAGTGAGACAAAGACTCACATATATATATATATATATATATATATATATATATATATAGAGAGAGAGAGAGAGAGCAAGAAAGCTGATTTTCAATGTAAAACTGTTAAATAGGAACTGAGTTTGCCGTGTCATTATCATCAAAGTAGCAAGTGAAAAAGCTTGTGTTTCCTCTGTAATATACGAAGAACAGATGTATATTAAATCGGTCATAGATGGATTGACTTGGATCTTTTTAATTGGTGTTTATGACAAAATAAAGCACCTGATACACTTGGTGGCTTTCCTTGTAAAGATGAAAAAAAAAAAAAAGCTGCAGTGACATTTTATAGGTAGAAAAATTCAACATTTTATCTGAAAGTATTTCTCTAGTGGTAAAAAGAAAAAACAACAACTAAATGCTATGAAATATTTTGTTTTTGGGAACTAAAAGCATTGACTGTAAACTAAAGTCAACAAAAGCCTTTAAGACATACATCTTGAGATTGACTAAAGTGCCTTTAGAGAGGAATCCAGGATTTCTTGTTTCTATGGAGTTTAAATGTAACGTGACAAAAAGAAGCTTTTTGCTTCAAAATCAAAAGAAAGTAAATAAGGTATGTTTGTAAGACAGATGTCTCAATAGTCAGCACGTAGCTCTAAGAAAATGGATGCTAGTCTGAAGAGTCAGAGCAATAATTTAAAACAGGAATTTGGGGAACAAGCCTGAATGACGTACCAAGTTTGTTTTTCCACCATGGGCGATGAGGAGGACAGTAAGGACAGTAAGATAAGCTCCAGAGTCTTTATTAGAGAGGTCAAAACAAAGATTTGGATCTTGAGAGTCACAAAGTCGCCAAGATTTAAGTTCTTTACTCTTGGATGGAGCAATATTTCTATTTCATTAGTCTGTTTATTAGATCGTCAGTTGTAGCTTATGAATTGAAAGCAGTGCTGTGATGGCATTTTCCTTTTTATTTACATGAATGCACATATAATAAAAGCGTGACAGACCTAGAAAGATGATTAAAAAAAAAAACTTGCACTACAAAGGAGAATTTGAGTTCAGTAACAAAGAGGTAGTGAAGGGGAGGACAAAGCGGTTAACTCACTGACTTTTACCCGCTCAGAGTTAGACCGCGCTCTCTGTGATGGACTGTCCAGATTGAACCCTGACTCTTGTCTAGTGTCAGTCCGTCAGTCTCCAGGCCCTCCATGACCCCGGGGAGGATTAACCGAGTAAAGTTAATAGATGGACGGACAGATAGCGCCATGTCTGGCAGACGGGTCGGGTCCCAGGCTATTTTTTGCTTGGCTGGGAACAGTAGTTGGAGGTGGTGGTGGGCGGGGGGGGGGAGGGGGCTCCAGCATGTTGCTTGGCAACTACTCAGAGATGAGTTGCTGTTTTTTTTTTTTTACTATGCATTTTTTCTAGGTAAGACTTTCGACACTCTTTGTAGTATTTAGGCAACAACAAGCTTGTATTTGACAGTTGAAGTGCTACACTGCAAAAACACCAAATGTCAGTATTTTTAGTCTTTTTTTTCTAGTGCAAATATCTTATTACAGTTGAAATAAGACAAAACTATAGCTATAGGAGCTTGTTTTAAGTAAATAATTCCTTAATATTGATGAAAAAGTACTAGATAAACTTACTTACAACAAGACATTTTCCCGATGTTACAGGGGAAATAATCTGCGAGGGGAACTAACACGTTTTCATCAATATCAGTGTAACAAAAAGAAAAAAAAAGGAAGGATCTGATTATGATGATGGGCTAAGTTCTGTCCATTTGTCACTAACCTGAGAGGCCGTAACGTCCTGAGCAACCGTAGCACGCGCAGGACTCCCAGAATCTTAGCGCCTCCTGCCATTGACACGACAATATCAATCAGAGACACAAAGACCAGGAAACCGTCCAGGATGTTCCAGCTGCTCCTCAGATACGCCGTCTCTCCCAGGTACAGGCCCATGGACACAACCTGGGAGAAAAACAAACGGAGACATAGCCCACATGAGTAGACGACTCATCAGACACGCGTGATCTTTGGTGTTTAATGTGTTGTAAAAATGTAAGAGCTAATTTACAGATTTCTTCTGTTTTTGGTTTTGGCACACTTCAATGTCACACAAAGATAACTGAAAGCAAATGCAAAAAGATGTTCTAAAAATATTACCTCACGTGTTTTTACAACAACTAAAGTAATGTTCCTGTCTAATAATTTGTGTTAGCCAGAAACTGTTAGCCGACGTCTGGCTAACATGGTAAAATGAAATTGTTCTTAAAAACATTAAATAACTTTAATGAACTAATGAAAAGAAGTTATTTATACCAACTTGGCCCTGTGAGAAAAAGTAATTTTGCTTGTGAAATCTAGTTGGGTTTTTTTTTTTTTTGTAAAGCTCAGTTAAATGTAAGCCATTTTTTCTGTCGGACTGCCAAGAGGACACAATTCAGCTTTTGTTTACGAAATCTTCTTAAAAAGGGGCAACATTATCTGTTTTCCAGTCACAGCGTAATTTTATAGCACAGTCAAGAAACTATGATAACCTTCAGTGGTTATAAAAATGCTGCTCATATCAAATATGACTTAAAAGATATCTGATTTCATAATTGAACACCTTGAAATTGGGCCTCTGTCTCTTTAAGAAAATCGTACACTTTCTGAAACTCCGCTTTCAGGAAGTCATCACAACTCCTCATATGGCTCCTCTATTGACCCTTTAATAACAACAAGTTTTATCAGCGTTTCAATGAGAAGTAGCTCCTACCATGAGGTCAGCAGATGAAGTTCCAACAGGTGTTTGCTAATTCCTGCTGGCTAGTTTGAAGGGGCTGAGTGGGGAAGTCGTGAGGGAGGACTGCTGCAATGTTCTGTCATCATGTTATAATAAAATTATAACATGATGTAAGACTCAAAAAGGTTGATTTTACATAATACTGACCCTTTAATCAAACTCCTTGATACTCATAGGCAAAAATAACAAAGATGTGGCTAAACTGCTGAATGTTGCATGTTATCTCATTGCTCTGATTTAATATAACAAACTCTTGCTCCAGCAGGGACTGAAAGAAAAAAAAAACATTGTAGTGCAAATTCTTCAGAGAGAAATAGAAAGATGCTACGCTGAGGAAAGCGTGAGACAGCTATCAGTCAGTGAATTGAAAAGCAGAAGTCAGGCATGGTGAAGAAAGGTATATTAAATAAAAGGCAAAGTTGGAGTAAAAGGGATGGTAGATCCAAGACCAAAAATAGAAAGATGTCATCGGCAACATGTGAAATGCAACTTTTTCTGGGGGAGGGTTGTAACATTTTTATGTCCCAACAAAAATCTCAGTGGAATAGAATGAAAAAGAGCTGCAACGAAATAATGTTAATATGTTAATGTAGTTATAAATATTTTTTATGTGTATCAAGTGACGTGAAAATAAATCAGAAGCATTTTATTGGCATATGACCACAATTGCATCATTGTGTTTGTTATTGTTTTCACACCACGGTTATAACAGTTTTGGGTTTCTTATTTTCATTTCATTGTGACTTTTTGTCTAATTCAATTAATCTTAACTAGTTTTTAGAGTGTGTTTGCTAGTTTTTATTGCTTATTAGTTAAATATTGTTTAGCTTTAGTTTTTGTTGGCTATAGTGGTTTTAGATTTTTATACTTTGACCTTTTTGAATTCAGCAACTAAAAATGAACCAAAGTGCTGTATTGTGATTATATGTGATTATACATCTATTGGGTAATGAACACTCAACTGAAGATACCATTTTCAAAAAAATGTATTCTGTTATTGTTGAACAACTCAACTTTTGCAGTCGCCATTTTGCGGACTAGCGTAGCATAGCCAGCAGGAGGAGCATGGAGTGTCATAATTTGTCAGCAGCTGATGTAAACTGGTTGCGTTGATGAAAAAAAATCTATTTTACATCAGTTCGAAAGGCTGATATGTAGATTCATAAATATGAAACCAAAAGATATGTCTATAATTTCAGTATGTTTTAGTTAGTTTAATAAATGCACAATTTAGTTCCAGTTAGATAGTTTTACCCCATTAGCTACAGTTCTTACTTATTTTAGTAAACGAAAACGTTTCAGTTTTCATTATTTCGTTAGCTTTAACGAAATAAACACCAGGCCTGAGTTGCATTTATTGTAAAATTAGACAAACTTGTGAAAAAACTTGCACAAACAAAAGCCTTGAAAGAGAAGCTTCCTTGTCAACTAATTGTCAGGCAGAAATTAAGAAACCAAAACAAAAAGTAGCACATCTCAGAATGGATCCATCCAGATAATAGAGCATAGGGTTCAACAAGATAGGCTTTGTTGAGAACCCTCCAAAGTATTCTAAAATGTCATCCAAAAAAACCTTCATCTTTCCACACTGATCCAAATTGTACAGCAGTGCGTACAAGCCACATCCCATAAATCAGGTTTTTACTCATGTTTTGACAGCGTACAAATGGAGTTATAACATGTCTGTTCTGTTATTAATAGCACCCTGGTTATACTGAGGTTCCACGGCTACTATTGGAATGCCTCTGGATATAAATAGAGCAGATTAAACATCACCCCGATAACACATGATTCATTGGACGTCTGGCACTTCAATGCCAACAGTGACAAAGGTTACCCTGCGCTTTTCTTACGCTGTCAGCAGTGTGACACGCAGAGTGTGTCACAATAAATTCACTTTTAAATTGCAGTCAAACTCCATTCACAGCCTGATATTTCAGTCATCCTTGCTAATTAATATTGGACTTGCTCTCTAAGTGTTTTTTTCAGGTTAAAAGAGGATTACCTGCGTCGACGATGCTAAATGGTGACTTCAAAATGATTCTACTGGACTGATGAGAACGGCGTGTGATTTTACAGATTGCCTATTGATATATCAGAGGTGTTTTGAATATAAAGCAAACTTTAAATCGTAAGTACTATCAACACACACAACCTACATAGAGCCAGAGCCCCCCAACACCACCATCATCATCTGCCACCCTACAAGGATAATCAGCTTTTGACAATGGATGGATGAATAGCTCAAGCTGAAACTGGAGATTGTCTCACTATTACAATGAATTTATTCATTTGACCCGGGCTGAACTGAATTTAAAACTAGTACTTGTTAAGGGTGGACTGGAATGACATTGAAACAAAGTTTCTGAAGAGCTCTTTGGGAAATGGCATTCATTGTGTTCGGCGTGTCCGACTAAGTGACTGTGGCACAGCTGAAAAACAAGACACCAGGCCGTCTTTTTGATCTAATTTCTTTCAGTCTAATTTATTGAGCTTTTAAGAAAATCTAATGATGCAGATCTGAAGGAAACCCAGACACGAAATGGCATTCATCAGAAATCACAGCCTCAGACGGCCCTGGAACTCAAAGAAATAGTTGGAAGGATGATGAAGTTACTCATGATGCGTTTAAATGGAGTCTAATGCCTGACACCAACAAACATATTCTATAAAGCTAGGTTCTGTAAAGATGCTAAGATAGTTACTAAGATAGTGAGGAAGGTTCTTGATATGAGAAAAATTTATGTCTTGGAATTTTAATAACTAACAATGACTTGAAACAGGGAATTTAGAAAAAGAAGAAGAAGAGAGAGACACTTTGTCCCACTGCTAGCCTGGGCATTGAAATTCTGCTTGATTATCATCTCTCTTTACATCTCCATCTGGGCTTTCTGCCATTAACCTATATTCCTCTGGTAGAATTTCAACCGTGCCGATTAGTGAACAGAAGAAATTATGACTAGGATGTGTCAATTTTCTGCTCTGTTTTAGAGTTGTAGTCTGCCTGTAGTTTTGATAAAGGCAGCGGAGGAAGTGAACAAAGCCGTTCAGTCTGTGTTGGCCACGCCTCCAAATGCTGAATTACCATTAACAGCCATCTTGTTTGGCTTGGCATGAGAAGATGGTTGTTTACAGCAGAAGTAGCTTCCAGTAAGCTTCATAGCATCAATCTGGTCCATTGCATAAGTCACAGCCAAATGTTAACCATCCATCCATCCATTTTCTTCCGCTTTATCCGGGGTCGGGTTGCGGGGATAGCAACTTAAGAAGGGAGGCCCAGACTTCCCTCTGCCCAGCCACTTGTTCCAGCTCTTCTTGGGGAATCCCAAGGCGTTCCCAGGCCAGCTGAGAAACAGTCTCTCCAGCGAGTCCTGGTTCTTCCCCGGGGCCTCCTTCCGGTGCAGAACACCTCACCAGGGAGGCGTCCAGGAGGCATCCTGAGCAGATGCCTCAGCCACCTCAACTGGCTCCTCTTGACGTGAAGGAGCAGAGGCTCTACTCTGAGTTCCTCCCGGATGACCGAGCTTCTCATCCTATCTCTAAAGGAGAGCCCAGACACCCTACGGAGAAAACCCATTTCAGCCGCTTATGTCTGTGATCTTGTTCTTTCGGTCATGACCCAAAGCTCATGACCATAGATGAGGGTGGGAACGTAGATTGACCGGTAAATCGAGAGCTTCGCTTTTTGGCTCAGCTCTCTCTTCACCACGACGGACCGGTACAGCACCCGCTTCACGGCAGACGCTGCGCCAATCCGTCAGTCGATCTCCCGCTCCCTTCTCCCCCCATTCGTGAACAAAATCCTGAGATACTTAAACTCCTCCACTAATATATTTTGAGAAACGCCTCAGTATTATTTCTGCCAATAGCTTCGAGGTCTATTCGAGGTCAGTATTTTTTTCCCACAGAGGCTACAGTTACCACAATAATTATTTCTCTATCCTGGTTTAACCATTTTTTTTTTTTCTTGGACTAAGCCACTAAGTGAGCAGCTATTGACCTTAACTCTACATACTCAGATTTTCTTTGCCATACAGAGCGATTCTGGACCACTATTGTTTTCTCAAACTTCCAATCAGGTGTCGCACAAAACCTGGTTATGCTGGAGTGTTTTTGATGTGACATGGAAGTCATTTCTTTGCACTGCTTGGCCCACCAGAGGTATTGCTAGGAAATCAATCATTTAATGCTACTGACTGGGCTTTTTTACATAGAGCAATTGTCATAGTAAATGAAATTTGTCTGTCTTGTATTAAAGCTTTTCATTTTGTGTCATTGTGATTTTTATTTGTTGTGCATTTCTGTATAATCCATTGGATTTGACCAGTTTTCCGAGTTGGTGCTTTAAGACAAAACTAAACTGAATTAAACTGAATCTGAAAAAGGTCACAAGTTAGATGGATGGCACAGCAATGTATATGTGTGATGCAAAAAAAGCAGTAGAAAGAGACTTGAAACCAGATCTGAGAGTGCAAATGGAGCAGCAAATTGAAAGATAATAATGGAGCTACTTTGATTAAGTTACAAATTGGGAAAATAAAGAAAGGGGAAGTTATAAGAAAGGGATACAAGACTACAACCAGCTCCATCCAGCAGTATCAGTGAACCATACACTGTCACAATCTAGGTAACAATCTTCTGCATATGCCTTCATTATCCATAATCATAAAAAAATCATTGTAGGATTTCTACTGGTGCAGAGAAGGCCTGAAGACTCAAGGATCTCAATAATAGACGGTTTAATGTCTTCTACAAGGCAAAAAGAATAAAGCAGAAAGCATGTGTGTTTTTGATGGGAGGTTCAGGAGTGGCTGAAGGCCAGCTGAAGAATGAAAGTCTTCAAATTAAATTCATTATCTGGTTGCCCATGAGTAATGATACAAGTGCAACTGATTAAAACACCAAGATGGAGATTTATCAGTAAAACCGACAGGAGGAGCTAAATAGGAAGCCAGAGGATAAACAGTTCGGGATAGATGGAAGAAAAAAAAGTGTTGGCAATTAGATGATACAGTAAAAGAATCCCCAGAACATCCAAGTTCCAGAACAAAATGAAAAAGGTAACACTAGCCAAGTTTCCAATGTGCGTGAGTATTTGTCTATATTCAGCCAATGTGAAAAAAAACACAATTTTGCAATTCCATGAAATTAAAATCACGTGTGAATAAGCTTGCTCATGCGATAAGTCAATAAAAGTCATGGCAGCGATAGATGTAAACAGTTACATGAGATATTTTCAGAACTCATCCGTGGCGCTCATCATCTATCAGCCAATCAGAGAAGATGTCAGCGTCTTATTTCAGGCGTTGGCGCGACAAGCCCCTCATACTGGGGAGCGGCTACATATATGGTGTTTTTGGGAAACTGTAGTCGGCCATTTTGCGGAAAAGCTGTGGATTCAACATTTTAGAATGACACACAAGTTTTTGTGAACTATGTGATGCTGTGAGAGCTCTGGTGGAGCCAGCTGCAGATTGTCTGAAAAAACAAAAACAAAAAAACTCATCATCCAATTCTACTTCCTGTTGTCTTCTTCTTTGTCGTTTTTGCCAGCAGTAACATGCGGTTGTTGGTCACGTTACTTGTGTGATGCAAAAAAAGTGTTTCAATTGCAGCTTCGCAAAATACACCACAAAAACCTTTCACTGGAAAGCGTGAGTTTTATCAAAATTATGTTTCCATTAAGCAAATGTATTTTCATAATTTCAATTTGAGCATTTCTATATTTAATAGAAACACAACTATTGTTACTTAAGACAAAAGGAAATGTCTAAATGACAGCAAAACAGGCAGAACTACAGCAAAAACAAAATAAGAAAGAAAGAGCTGGAAGCGTTTTACCTTGACCGTCATCTCTGCGACAAAGATGGCCGTAAAGATGTAGTTTGAAAGGGTGAGTAACAGTCTTTCCTACAGTTCAAATAGACAATAGAAATAGTTTGATGGATATAGAAAAAAATGTGAAAAATCCTTTATATTTTAAATGTTTGATACAGTTTAATAATTGTTTGACCCACCTAGAAGGTTCAAAGCAAAAAATATTCAAAACACACCGTAAATGTTAATCCTCTGCTGTGCTCTGAAGCCTCACTGACAGGAGTTGTCAGATAGCAGCGATTTGGATCTTAAACTTGCCGGAAATGTTCAGATTCAATTTAATTGCATCACTTGCTTGAACAAACTGCTTAGCATCAAATCAAAATACACCCAGATGTCAGAACATAATGGACTGTTGAAAAATGTAGGATTGTTGAGGAACACTCCCTTAAAGAGCGTTCATGAATTAGATTCTTGTTTATGTTAATAAGGTCAATTAAACTGGATTACATCAAAATCAGGAGCGAAAACACGACCCCAGTCAAAGGCTGAAGTCAATGGTTATCAAAAAAAATAGTACAATAAAAGTATAAATAGTCCATGCTTTGGATATATGTTGTGTTAAATGGTTGAAACAATAATTTTGTCTTTTCTAGAGTCAAAATTATTTGTACAAGTCAATAGTTGAGTTGACTTTCCTTCTACACAATAGCAATTCCAACTTTTGCTATTGAAACAATTACTAAGTTTGAACTTCAAAATAACTTGTATTTTAAAAACTTTAAAATACAAGTAGCTATTTGTAGGTAGAAGCTACTGTAGCTAGTAGCTCCTGTTGCTAACAGCTACTGTAACTAGTAGCTCCTGTAGTGGCTTCTGTATTTTAAACCTTTTAAATTAGAAGTGATTTTAAACATATCAATAGTAATGATATTTTGTAGAATGAAAGTCTACCCAACTTTCCTTCAAAACTTGTGCACAGCTAGCTAGTGCACAAACTAGCAGGCTAGCTAGTTTAGCTAGCTAATTTGTGCACTAGCCGTGCTAGTTTGTGAAGAGCGAGTTAATAGCTAATTTTTGCTTAAAGAGTCAAACAGTTCAACACTTAAAAGAGTTCATTTTAACATGAGTCTATTTTGTCTTCAACAGATTGGTATTAATTTAATGCTTTTACTTTACTCAATCTGTTGTTCAGCTCTGAAAGAGTTAATAAAATCTGACACTTCATATTTAACACTGCAAAATTTACTGCGTGTAGAGAATAATAAGTAACGCTGACAATTATTGTTCTTACCAGGCTTCCTTGAAGTATCTTGGGCCTTTCCAGAGCCACTGTGATGCAGTTGAGGAAGATGAAGACCAGGACCACGTAATCAAAGAGCTTATGAGCAATGATGGACTGACAGAGAAGCCTGCATCTGAGAGGACAGAGATACCATAATAGTATATTAGTGCTTCACACAGATTTTCAAAAATATTTTTCAAATTCCAAATTCCAACACATGGCTATGATTCAGTCTAAATATTTCCAAAACATCTTGTTATGATATACTGTATTATGTGTTCTGTACTTATTTTCCAGATGACGTGCTGTTGTTTAGTCTTTTGTTGTTGACGTTCTCACCGTTTTCCGAAGGCTTTATTTTGAAAAATGAAATTTCTTCTACTTTGTTTACTTCCTGTTTTCTCCGCCTCTTATTGTCTTTGGGTCAGTCACATTGAGTTGTGTTCTGTGTGTAGTTTCTGTTCAAACTTTCATTCCATTACATCAGCGGTCTGTAACTCCAGTCCTGAATTACCTCCTTGGTATTGTCAGCAGTTTTTGGAAAAGCCTGGTTATCGCCTATTTATTTGATTCAAGCGTGTTGGAGAAGGGTTGCAAACAAAAGTTGCAGAGCAGTGGCACTCAGACAACTGGAGTTGCTGACCCCTGTACTGGATTTTTGCTCTCAGGTTTGTGACTCAGCAGCTTCTGCACCACTATTCAGTCTATTGTCACAACAATCATCTCTCCTGGTTTTCTTGGTCTTTTGTTGGCTTCATGTTCCAACTTCCAGTTCTAGTTTTACTAAAAGTTCAGTCTATCATTAAATCTCTTCATTTTGGATCTATTCGGCATCTTGCCTGCATTTTACATCTAAAACACATGGCCAGATTGGCACCAATGAGGCCTTTACAGAGTGGTTGAGATTAAGTTACGCATACAAGAATAATTATTCCAATCAGGTGGCTTTCGAAGTTGACTGCATTGGGTTTTTTATAAGAAATATAGGAATGATGTAGGTTAAAACTTTTCAAATCATATTTGTAGAAAAACAAAGAAAAACATTTGGGTCATTCTCTGAATTCGGTGCATTTTATGAGAAAAATACATGAGTTATTTATAAAATCTCACTTTTTAATCATGTCCCTCCAGTTTTGTTCAACCTGTAACAGCATGACAATCCCTCCTTTTTATAAGTAATGGTTCAGTCCAATTTCCTGAGCACCTTGGAAGTGACATCACTTCCACGGTGAAGTGATGTCACCCTGTCCAGGGACATTACTTCTTCCTGCTCACACTTTAAAGAGATTTAAGTGTTAGGAAAGTTTCTTACCTATAAGTCATTATTTTTTATCCAAATATCGTCATCGTCAAGCTCAACCTTTCAACATTGTTACGCACGTAAATTATATTTATTGTTGTTTGGGGAAAAGTAAACAATTGTCTTTGAAACATATATTAATTTCTTGTTTTCATCATATCATATGTTGCTCCATAAACCAAGCTCAGAGGTTCCCAAACAGTGGGGCGCAGCCCTGGAGGGGGTCATTGCAGGGGGGGGTAGAGGGGGGGTGCAGGAAGTGGTATGGATGAATGGAAAAAAAAAAAAAAGAACGCTGTGTGCGCTGGGGGGGGGGGGGGGGGGCGGTGTTTGAGTGGATGGAAGAGTATAACAGAGTCTCTAAGAATCTCTCTAACCCCCACCCCCTCCCGCCCTGGACGCACATCGTACAACAGGAAGTCCCCGCACCCTACCTCTCCCCCTGCTCACACACATCGTTCAACCAGACAGCCAGAGTCTAACTCTCCCTATTTCTAATCCATAGGGGGGCCCAGAAAATGTTTGGAAACCACTGGGGGGGGCCAGGAGAAAAAGTTTGGGAACCACTGCCCTAGCTGATGTGGACTTATGGCAACTTTTAGTGAAAATCTTCAACCCCATCACAAAAACGGTGGTTTTGTTAAGCCAGCCAGAGTGTTCAACCCTGTTACAGTCTGGTCGACTTTTACACTGGGTTCAACCCCGTAACGTGATACATTTTTTTTTATAATAACAATAAATTTTAAAGTAATATATGTTGGGCTATATGCAAAGTTTAAAGAATGATTCAAAAACATTAAAAAGCCTGATTTAATTTTTATTTTTAAGTGTATTTTCATGATTTATGAGAAACGCTTTTACATCAAGTTTCCATATTCTACTTATCAGTCTAATTATTATAATTCAGAATCAAATAAAATATACTTACAATTAGTTATTTTAATCCAGGGACAGGTGATCTCAAAGGAACTGGAAGAATTAGTTTAATTATGTTATGGAGTTATACTGATAGAGGAATGAAATTGTCCCGTTACGGGGTTGAATTTAAAGCAACCTAAGTAACAAAGAAATTCATATTAATGTTTGGGATTTCATGCATAAGGTGGGGAGACATATTTTCTTGGAGGTTTAAAGAGTCCTTCAATAGATGCAGTGTTCAAAAACAACATTTTTTGTGGTATAATTTTAAGTAACCTGAGACGGCAAAATGCACCGAATTCAGAATCCATTTACTTCTTCATTATGTAGTTTTGTTCTACTTCATCCATTTCATAGTTCTTAAACAGTAATTATCTTAGTTATTTTTCTTTCTCTTTCTTCAGAATCCATGAACAGCTCAAGAGTATAGGAAATTACCAAGCATCTGTCCAATTACTGTACAAAGTATTGCTCTGGCAAGCTTGGCTTCATTTTATTCCGAGCAATTAATTTGATCTTTTGGGTAAAAAAATAAAAAATAAATAAAATAAAAGGCAAAAGTTTTTGAAAGGAAGGGAAAATCTTAAGAGAATAAACACATAAAACAAAGCACTGCACTCAGAGTCGTGCTTCTCTCTTTCTAGAAAATTAGACACGGATGGTGCCCACAGTATAAACTGAGAACTATATGAACTTCACGCACCACGAGAAAGCCACGAGGTGCTGCTTCGTGGACGTAAACGGCAAACAACTTGAGGAACCTTGCTATACCTGCTGCTGCTGCACTTCGGCAGAGAAAATCAATCAGCTAATCTGGCTGCCTGTCCTGCAGACCAGGATACGCTGTCTGTTTATTTATGGACTTGAATGAGGCTACCCTGTCCCCAACGGCACTATTAACGACCACACAAATAAAAATAAACAACTAAATCGTACGCCACTCCATTTTGTTTTTACATTTTGCAAAGAAGGAAGTTGTGCGGAGGTTTTCATATCGTTTTCTTCAGTGGGTTTTGAAGCAGAGCCACCACAGGCGAGGAGGTGAAAAGGTTTTTCAAAGAGTTTGGTTTGTTTGACAGTGCAGTGTGAAAGCGAACCATAGCAGCTGAAAATCTAAGCGAATGTCGCAGGGTCAGTCCCCAATCCAACCGAGTCTACCGGACTATCCAGCGTGAAATCACCACAAGTTTGTCTTCTTTCCCTGTTTTCAGCTCCACCCGGGTCGACTTTTAACACAAACATACGCAAATGCCTACACACACAGACCCAAGCGTGCGAAGTGGAATGAGGCATAAACAAGGCAAAGGCGTACATATGCTCACACACTCCCACACGCGCATATGCGGAGCCCCTCTGAACACATGTGCCAACGGGCAGCAAGATATTACCAGAGATGTGGCTGAACACGAGCGCGGAACACAAAACGGGTGCTTGACAGATGGCACCTGCCGGCGTGCCAACACACCGTCCTGGGGCCTGGCTTCCCTTAAGTGGCCATCAGCATGCTGGGAGTCGGGTGAGTGAGCGAGCGAGCGAGCGAGTGGAGGACAGTGACTTTTCTTTCTTGCAGTGTTCATGGGGAGTTTTCTGTGGCCTCTGGAAAAGCAACAGCTCAGCCACTGAAGAAACGTGGAGCATTATTTATTTATTTTTATTAAGCCATTTGTGGAACCAGAGAGCCATTTTCTCTTTTGGAACTGAAATTATTTGAAAATTGAAAATTGCTCGTTCCTCAATATTCCAGTAAGGCTTTAAACATTTCCAAACCTTTGTGTTTTTTGAAAGCTTCAGTAACTTGTAAAAGGATATATGTTTTTACACATTTGTTGAAAATGTCACTATGTCGTCACAGTACGGCATGAGACAGAAAATCTGTGAAAAAAATTAAGATCCTCTGTCTTCTTCCAGTGCTAACTAGAAACAACCAATCAGAGCCAGGAGGAGGGTCTTAGTGCTGTTAATCACCTCTTGTGAATTCCCAGGCTAGTTAGCGTAGCCGCCGAAAAAGGCATATAAACGGTTTTCCTGTAATGGTGAGTAGTTTTCTCACATTTAGCAGTGAATACATGAGCTTAACTGAAACTAAGCCCCTCCCCCTGGCTCTAATTGATTGTTTTTGGCCAGCAGCGGTTTCTTCACATGGCAATAGTAGCTCAGGCTGTTGCTATTATAACAAACAGTCAAGACATGGTGACAGTTTTAAGAAATATCTCAAAAAATCGTTATTTATAAAAGTTCCACACTGCAAATTTGAGGCTCTTTGAGTCTTACTGAGAAAACCGCCTTTTTTTGCAACGGAGCGCTAAGCGAAGAGAATTGGCCGAGCCGTTTTGCCAAAGCGCACCTCAACACAATGAGGACACATGCCCGCCGCATTGTTCTCCCCTCTGACGAGTTACATCTGTGGCATTTACATCCCAAGCTCAAGCCAGTGCCAATCCCGCACTGGATTGAATAAAGGTCAGCGGATGTTGTTTTTTTGTTTTAATCACAGTTATTGGAGAAACATCACAATTGACTAGAATTTGCGACTGAAAAAATGATGTCCTGGCAGAGGACTACTTTCTCTAAACATTCGGTAACGCTGCAGAAACCACTGGATGCGTTTTATTTTTATTCCATTTTCTTTGTCCCTCAGTCGTTTGCCCACCTACAGACTGAAATTTCCCCAGTGATCTTCTGAAAATGGGTTAAGGTGGGTCAGAACAGAGGGCGTTTTTTGACAGCTTCTCTGGTGACTTTGAGTGAGGACTGAAACTCTGCCAGCTTAGAGCTTCCAGTGTAGCTTTGCTGACAGGTAACTCTATTCAGGTCTTTTGAAGCCACTAATAGGTTTTCTACCAGTATTGGCCTTTATTTAGTACTTTTCATCTTTCCACCAAGCCTGACCAGCTGCCATGTCATGCTGAATAAAAAAAGCAGTCCTACACCATGAAGTCAGGTCAAGTTTGCTTGTAAGGCCCATTTCAGCAACAAGGCAGTTCAAAGTGCTTTACACCATAAAAACATAACACAATAAACAATTTTAAAACAAGCAAAAAATATATTTTGTAAAACGTCGTCATCAAAATTGTCAAGAATAATCACCATTGAATGTACATTGAACATTTTAATCAGTGTTCCAGTTGTTATTAATTATTTAAGCAATTCTAAACAGGTGGGATTTTTATTTAAAGGAAGTCATTGTTTCAGTTTTCTGGAAGTTTGTTCCAGATTTGTGGTGCATAGAAGCTGAATGCTGCTTCTCCTTGTTTGGTTCTGGGGATGCAGAGCAGAACCAGAACCAGAAGACCAGAGGGGTCTGGAAGGTTGATACAACAACAGCAGATCTTCAAAGTATTCAAAGTGGTGTTAAGCCGTTGAGTGATTTATAAACTAACAACAGTATTTTAAAGTCTATTTTCTGAGCTGCAGGGCGCCAGTGGAGGGACTTTAGAATTGGTGTGATGGGCTCCAACTTTCTGGTTTTAGTGAGAACGCCAGCAGCAGCGTTCTGGATGTGAAGACGCTGTTGCAGTAATCGATGCAACTAAAGATAAACGCATGGATGAGTTTCTCTAGATCTCGCTGAGACATCAGTCCTTTAATCTTGGAAATGTTTCTTCGGGTGAAAGAAGGCCGACTTTGTAACCGTCTTTATGTGGCTTTGAAGGTTCAGGTCCATCACTAGGCCCAGATTTCAAACCTGATCACAGCTTTTTTAGCTGAAGACATGTACTGATTCTAGACTGTTTCTCTGTAGGTCCAAACATAACTTCAGTTTTGTCTCTTGGGATTTTCTATTGGAGATTATCTGAAGTGTTATTCATACAGTTCTGAAGTGCTTAACTAATAGTTGTTCTGCCAACAACTTCACCCACCCGAGCTGCAGGTTTGTCATAATTTATTTTCACTCCCCAAACCCCCATGATGATTACGTCTCCGTTCTAGATTTGGCCTTTAATTAAGCCCTGCCTGCGAAGATTGCTTTGTAGATTGATTTCCTGTGTTTATCTCTGCTCTGTCAATAAACAGTTTTCCTCTCAATGCTAGTCTCACTTGGCATTTCTGCCTTTAAGCTTTGTTTAATAACAAATGAACACAATTGACTACAGAACTAAATATTTAATATTTGATATATATTCATATATGTATACGCACGAAAGTGTTTTAGGGACATTGTCGATAGAAAAAATGAAGTAAACTTCTCCCAAAATAAAACTCAGAAATGTTTTGATTAATTTCAGAAATTTTCTAGAAAAAAACGTGGAAATTTTCCGTTTTTAAAATCAAACATTTTTGACTTTGGTAATACAGAAAATGTCCAAATTTCCAAAAGTTTAAAATTTATGACGTTTGGAAAATTTTGGAAGTTTTTTTCTGGAAAATTCCTGAGATTAAACTCAATATTTCTAAGTTCTTGCACATTTTCAACTTTTATAGAAAGTTTCTGGGATTAATTTAAAATGTGTTTTTATTTTGGTATAAATTTATTTTTTCTCTTTTTTCTTTTGTCTACGATGGCCCCAACATGTTGCCATACATATACTTTTACAAAATATTTAGTCTCGTTCACACCAATGATTTCTTAAGCTTTACAGTGGTATCTCACAGCTGATTTCTAAAAATTAAATTCTTTTTGATAACTTTTTGTGTTTAGACTGAACAACATTTTAAAGAAATTATGTATTTTACCCAAATCATCCTTGATTTTTAGAAGTTAAAAGCTTGTTTGTACTCACTTGTTTTGAGGAGAGAACATGTAGACAGACCAGTCCTCTCTAGTCTCACACCAGTCTGGCTTGTAAACCTCCATCATCTTCTGGATGCGGAAGCACCAACTCTTTAATGAAAACAGGAAGGAGTTAATAACAATCTGGTATAATGGTAGAAATAAAGAGTGTGCAAAGTTTTAAGTTTCCTGAAAGCTAATAAAAAAAACAAAACAACAACACTGTATTGTTTTTATGTACTGTTTAGTTATTTACACAGACAATGTACAACATTTCTTTAACCTTTTAAGACGAGAGATTATGGCAAGAAAATGCTAATTTCCACCTGCAGTTTTTGGACAGGTTGATGTAATCAAGTTTTGAACTGCTGAAAATCCATCTAGTAATTAAGTACAGACATGCCATTATTCAGATCTCACTAAAACTCAAACCAACAGAAAAAGAATAAAACTATTTCTTTGCTTTCATCAATAATGAGAACAAATCTGCTTGTTTAACAACTACATTATTGTCAAACGCGCAAACATGAACAACTAGAAATGTAAAAGTCACATTTAGGTGCCAATGCAAAAGGGTATTGTACTGTTCAGAAGGTAATAATGGAGCTTGTCCACTCACATAGTCTGTTTCTTCGTCTAGATCTGCTCTGTCCTTGCGTGCATTGACTTGAGGGAAGACATCGGTCATCAGATGGTTGTGGTGACCCGACGCCTTGCCGTTGCAGTCACGGTGGTCTGCTCCCAGACTGCTGCCGGCTCCTGAGCCCCCCGTGAGCGAGCCCGCCGCCGCGGACCCGCTCTTTCTCCCGTGGTCGGGGATCTGAACGGGCGGCGGTGCCGGAGCTTGTCCGGCCGTCCGGAGCAGTTCTGGGAGTTCCAGGGAAAGAGCCCGTCGATCCCGCCTTCCTCCGAAATGTCTGGAGAGGAACATCGGGGGCGGCAGGGGATGATGGGAGTGATGCGAGTGGAGAGGGTGCGAGAGAAGGGACTCCTGCTCCGAAGCGTGGTGGTAGGAGTAGGGGGAGCGGGTGCTGCGCACGCGCAGGCTGCCGCCAACAGGGGGCGCTCCACTGAAACCGTAGGTCCTCCTGCCAAGGCTGTTGGAGCTGGACCTGAAGAGCAGAAGATGAAAAGCAGAAATAAAAACCAACAAGAATTCATGGCCAACTTATGAAATGTTAACGCAAAAGAAATCGACAATTTTCTGTGCATTTGCTGCAGTAACGGCAAAAACGACAGCAGAGACGTGAATCACGTATATGGACAGTTCAGGTTTCATATTAAGAATTTATTAAGACAAAATGTTAAATAAACAGCTAAGAATTGTCTACCTGCGACTCCATCCAGACTGTGGATGAAAAGGTCGCCCCCAGTTGTGGTAGTTGGAACTGCGACCATGGCGCTGAAACATGAACACAAATAGTAAAACGTACAGTTATCTAAACAGAGTCAAGATTTCGCTGAGGAGGTACAGTGTTGTAAATTGCGACATTGTACAAAATTGAAAAAAATGAGTGAAGATTACTTGGCTTTGATCAAGTCCAGGGAAACTTTGAGCGCATATTGAGTTACAGTGTTGACTTTAATCGAATAAGGTAATTGGATTTGACTTATGTTGTTTTAGTTATACTAAGCACTTGATTTAAATGAGTTACAGGCCTTTAGAGGTAAAAAACATTTTAAAAATTACATTACTTCAAAATAACCAAGTTAAGAAAGAAGCTTTCTTTTTTAACAAGTAGATTCAAGTTGAAAAATGTGACTTCAGAAAGCTTTGCGATTTATTTATATATATATATATATATATATATA
>CAEGAE010031810.1:0-28188 GCA_903067095.1 Girardinus metallicus | reverse complement strand
GGATGGATGGATGGATGGATGGATGGATGGATGGACGGATGGATGGATGGATGGATGGATGGATGGATGGATGGATGATGGATGGATGGATGGATGGAAAGCCCCATTTTACTTAGACACATCTTTAGGCTTAAAACAAAAACATATTTTCCCTATGATTGGCTGAAACTAAAAATAGTAGAAAAAGCTAATTATTCCTAAATATACAGTTTAAGGTAATTAAAATTCATTGAGCATAATTGTGTTAATTCATCTGTCATAGAGTCCCTGTTAATAAAATATTATGATGAATTAACCACATAAAGCTGCTGTTAGTTGCAGAATAATGTGCTCCAAGTGCATGTTAATAGTTTGCCTTATCTTGATCAGGAGCCACGCATCAGTGAGTTTTTTTTTTTTTTTTTGTTCGTTTGTTCTCTCATTATGAAATGTTGCTCTAACTGCAGGGAAACATTCCACATGAAACCAAAACATGATCTTTGACAACTAATGGTGTTCAAACTCTTTTGTCCGTTCAGTCCACACAAGTCAGTCTGCACGTCTGTTTGTTTACTTCAGTGTGCAGGCACCACCAGTTTGAGATTTTGGGTAAGGGGGGGCATATTGTCTGGGGCAGGGTGTCTCACTAATGAGGCTGTATAGCTGTGGGATGCGAGTCACACACACAGACAATAGTCTGGGGACCATTTAGCGTCTCCTCTCCATTCCTCACACATCACGCAGAGGCAGCTTTTACTCAGCCACCATCCCATGTCCTCCCTTTGCCCGGTGCAGAAAAGATGAAAACATCCGCCTTCGTTTGGCAGCACAGTATCAAACATTTTTTGCTCACAGAGAAGTTTCCCTCTGACAGCTAAAAAAAAGAAAAGAAAAGAAAAAAATCGGGCAAACAACACAGCAGCGGTTCACAGTTTGAGTAATTAGTTTACAGACAAATTGGCTCAAAAATTATCAAAAGAAAAATTATAGAGGATCAGAAAATACATACTTCAAGCTTTATATAAAGTTTTTTTTTGTTGTTTTGATAAATCTGATTCGAACTAGAAAGGGGTAAACCCAGATGCTGATATAATAGAGAGAGACAGAGCAGGGGAGGGGTGAGGAGGAGAGATCTAACAGGTGTAGACCAGGACTGCTGCTGGACCAAACGCCTCGAACGGCAATACAGTAGACGGACACAGCGTGGACGGGAGCGTCAGGCGGCCGTGCGTTCCACACTTGGAAACGCGTCACAAAGTGTTCCCATGAGAATTTTGTCTGCTGAACTGCCTCAGAAGTCACCGGGTTTTTGGACTTTATAATTTGTTTGCGAAGAAAAAAAAAGAAAAGAAAAGAAAATTGCGCTCTGATTTGGAAGCTGGCGTCACTTGCCGGGAAACTCTTGCGCACCTTGGCTCCACAGCTTTTCATTTTGGCGCTCCAGGGGTCGTTTGTTGACACAGGTGAGAAAAACTAATGCGCAAAGATTAGATATTTGTCTTAAAGTTTAATTAGTTGAAGTATATGGTTTCTTTCGCAGATGTAACGCTAGCAGCATGCCGATT
The DNA here is from genome assembly GCA_903067095.1 of Girardinus metallicus. Taxonomy (NCBI): domain Eukaryota; kingdom Metazoa; phylum Chordata; class Actinopteri; order Cyprinodontiformes; family Poeciliidae; genus Girardinus; species Girardinus metallicus. The sequence goes on along the minus strand of CAEGAE010031810.1, from coordinate 26,644 downwards.
GAAAATCAGACACTTTAATAAGAAGTTTACGCTACAAAAAATAATAAAAATAGACACGTTTAAGTGCTCAATACATCTTTTCGAGTAACATTTGATTTATATAATTTATATCACCTGTAAATTTGTCTGAAAACAATCAAATCAAAAAGTGTTTTATTTCTTTTTTTATACAATTCTTTTCAGATCCAGACATAGACAGAAGAAGGATCTACTTCACCACAATCTGTTGAATCAAGAAAACCAAATTCAAAAATTTCAGAGCGAAAACAGTGAGCTGTCCACAGATGATCGTGCCTGGAGAAATAGCTGGTGACCTTTTTCCGTCTCAGCTATGGCATTAAGTAAGACATCTACATGAAGCGCTGTAGTATCTTTTAAGAGAAAGCTTAAAGGACATCTATATTTGGAAAAAACCTGGTCAATTGTTCTTCATCTGACACAACCAATCATTTTGTTGCTTCCCTTTTGTTGAGTGGACTTTCGGGGACAAACTGTTGCTACTTTGAATCTCCTCAAAACAATTCTGTGTTTTGTAAAAGTGTGGGACAACAAGACAAATTGTGAGATTTACTAGTGAGTCGTCATAAACCTTAAGAACCTTTTGGGATTAATTTGTTAGAAAGATCTTGATGTGAGGCTACTGGACATTTTTTTAACTCTAATTGGATCTTCTCAGATGTATTTTTTATTCTTCCTGGCCGTGTGCCATTATAGGTTTTCTCTAATACTTGGCCAACCAATGCTCTAATAACCCCAACCTTTATCCCCCTTAACATCTTTTCACACCTTTTCATTCCAAACTGGTTTCTGGAGAGATTTCATCCTGGCCGGCACTATTCCAACCAAGGGGGAGGAGGACTTCCTCACACTGGCCGCTTCTCGGCTCAGCCGCAGGAAACGCGTGATCGTAGCCGCTGTTGGCGTGGCCATGGTTCTGATACTGTTGGTGGCTATTCCTCTGCTTGTTCACACAACCAAAGGTGGCAGTGCTGGGGCCACCGGGAGCCGATATGAAATGCTTGGAAGCTGCAGGATGGTGTGTGATCCGTACGCTACCTCTCAGCCTGGTCAGGAGCTCATAGCTGTGTCTCCACCCCCACAGGAATACTCTGGAAAGAAGATTAGGTCTGGACTTCGAGGACCTCCTGGGAATCCGGGTCCTCCCGGGGAGCGCGGACCCCCAGGAGAGCCGGGGAAACCGGGGCCGCAGGGACCCCCCGGTCCTGGTCCTGGGGGGTATTCTCCCTCAATCTACACCCCTAAAATCGCCTTTTACGCAGGGCTACGCAAGGAGCACGGGGGCAGTGATATACTAAAGTTTGATGATGTGGTGACCAATGTGGGCAACTACTATGAGCCCAGCACCGGCAAGTTCACCTGCCCTCTGCCTGGCATCTATTTTTTCACCTACCATGTACTAATGAGAGGTGGTGAAGGGACTAGCATGTGGGCAGACCTGAAGAAAAATGGACTGGTTAGTAAAAGTGTGTGTGTGTGGGTGTGGGCGTGAGCGTGTGTGTGTTAAGCAGAGGCTTAGTCTGTATGTAAATGCCACACAGGAACACACTGCAGATATCTTTTTTCACTGTTGATATCCTGTCTCATATTCACCTCTGCAACATTGAGCTTTTCAGATTCAGAGCACAATCCACTTAGCAAGTGGCAACATGACAAGCAAAGAATGAAACGGCAACCCTTCTCCTCATTAAGGGGGAGGACATGCTATACGGCCTTAAAATCTCAGCCTTCACATATTTGCATTCCCACATGTGCCTTGGCTAAATGACAAGTGGCAGAATGCAGGCAAAAAAGAACAGTCTAATTAGTGAGAATCCCACACAGAAGCTTGATTATCACTTAAACACAAGTGCAAAAGAGCACAGGAGACATGTCTGTCAGAATGTGGACAGTCGAGTTTGCACCTCGGCTAAGGAAATAATGAATTTAATATCGACAGTCCACTCATCCACTGCCTCGTTCCCCAGACACTAATTAAAGACAGAGGTGGTGCTGGGAAGGAGAGGAGTGGAGATCACAGGGATTTCATCAGAGAAGTCCAGATTCGAGAAACATTCTTCCTGTTTATGTTGCTTTGTACACGCATTCATCCATCAAGGACTCTAAATGTAAATAATTTTTTCTCAGACCTTACTTTGCAGACATGAGTTGCAATGGGCATCACCTGATGTACCTACGAACTAAAATGTGCAAAATCAACCCTGGATTCTTGATTATGGAAGTTCATTTGACCACAGACATGAAGGTGCATTTAAGGGCTTCCCGTCTAATACGCCGCATTGTCATTCAAGTCATTTTAGTCTGCTAAATAATTCATTCATCTTGGATTAGACGCCCCCTCCCTCAAACGGCAGCTGTACCTTCCTTTCCTAACCTCATCCCCTCTTGTTCATTGATTCTCCATTAATTATCTTTCGCTCAGCTCAATTATTTAACCTTATCCAGGTCCTCGTGACAATCATCGGGTGGCTTCTTTAAACACTTCTGCTAAATAGAGTGCACTCTTAACGGGGACAGACCCAAGCATAATTGCAGCTGGATGAATATGGAGTGCAGATGAAATTCTGCGGAATGCACGATCGTGTTTAAAGCCCACAGGCAGTCGGGGTACGATGCCCGAGGCCAGTCTATGGCTTGGGCTTAGTAAATGGGGGGCGTGTTTGACAGGCTGCATTCCTGACCACAGAATCAAAGAGACTTGCTTTAACCATTGCCGTAGGTGCTCCAGCTTTAGTGGATATTGTCTCTTGCTGTGACTTTCAAAGGATCACCCACGGCACAATTTGGCTATTTGCATTTTCTACCTGTGTTGTTAAATATTTGCACGTTGGGTCAGTTTTATTCAGTGCTCCGTTGAGTTTCCAAGTTTATCCTGAATATATTCTGCCACAATGAGGACATGCTGATGTGGGCCGATGACTATGGGCGGGGCGGAGGACGATAGATGACTTAATGGAGGTTTGGAGACAGTGGGCTGGTAGACGAGGCATTTGGGAGGCGTGTGTTGAAGGCCAGGATGAGATCAGGCAGGATGACCGATGAACACCCACTCAACACGTAGCGGCTTGACAAGTGATCAAGGTTGACAAAAAAAAAAATAAAAAATAGGCGAGGAGAAAAGAAAGTTATTTTCTAAAGTCTCTGCATGTGTGAGAGGAGTAGCTCAGTGTTTCTTAGTCTCTTCTGAAAATGAATTTAAATCACATTCAAATCAAATCAAAATTATTTGCTTGAATCTTGAAACAGCAAAATACAACAGTTTTTGTCTGGTATCAGATATTAGTGTAAAAATTATTCAGTTGATGAATAATAGAAAATTCAAATAGATAACAAGCTAAAACTGATAAAAAAGTATTCACATATTTCAGAATTGTAAGAGCTTAACACGGTAAGCTGTGTAGCAGCCTTGACGATCTGGTGGATCTGGTGGATCCGTTAGAATAAACCAGTTGAGGTTATACTGGTCGATATGTTGTGATTCTTGATGCTTGTCATAATTTGATGTGATCTTAATGCTAATGAAGCAATGAAAATACAAATGTATGCTTTCTCACCTATGCAGCACAGATTTAATAGTTTTTACACTGTAAATCTTTATTCATTACAAAATAATCTAGCTGAGGTCTGACAAGTCAAAATATGACTATAGTAGGTCAAATGTAGCCCAGAATAATAAAAAGAAAAACAAATACACTTTAAGTTGAGCACTAAACACCTACATTAGCATAATCACACACTTGATAGACTGCAGTATTTTTTATTTATTTGAACTCTGGATAATCTAATCAGCTTTAGAAAACCAATTTGTTGCATAACAGACATAATAAAGTTTTTCTATGTACGTTGTGGTGCCCCACATGGTGTGGCGCCCTGTGCAGAGTGCCATATGACTTACACAAAACACCGCCACTATCTGTGCCAACCCCCTGTCACATGCTCTTGACATTTAAGTTGTGATTTTGTGGAGATACTTGTACTGTTAGGAACCGTTGCGCTTCTTCCTTTTGGTTCCCTATAGATCCAGTATCAAGTTGCCCCCCGCCTCCCACTCCCCCTCACCATGTAAGACCAACCTGCTCGATGTAAGCTCCACAAATCACTGCACCACAACATTGCTTCAGGGCCAGGGGATTTCTGATCGAAGAGGGAAATCTTCAACCACTTCCATGTTTGTAATTGACCTGTGAGCGTCTGATTGACAGAAACATCCTGTTCTCGTTGGGCGTATTAACAACCCTGTATGTTCTCTGCTCAGCTATAGACAAAGAGGCCAAAGATGATAGATGGGTGTGTTTCATTAGGACACCTACTGGCTCAATATGGATTTCATCTTTCTCCAAATGAATAGCCCTAAATATTTCTCATTGCCTCAACTGATGATATAAATGTGTTTAATTACTCTGCTCCTAATATCCTGTCTTGATATATGACTTGTAAATGACTTAATATTCCAGGTTAGTACCAGATGTTATTAAGACAGCGTGTGATCGTGTTGGCATGCTTCTCGAGGCACGAGGACACGATAATACGTCATGTGTACCTTCTCAACTGCACATCCCACACTCTCCTCATTAGCTGAGCTGCTAATCCAGTTATTTATAATAATAAAACTCACCTCTGAATATCTATGTTAAACACTCTCAAGGCAAGATGCTATGTAGACAAATAGACACTGGCTCTGCTCTCATTTAATCTCGCCCATGTTTTTTTCAGCTGTCACAGGTCTCTTTTAATAGCCCTGGTAAAGGTCAAGTTATTTCACACGGTAATGTTAAAATGTCATCACTTGCTGTAATGACCGGTACCTGGATTAACTTTCCCCAGTAAGGAGACATAGTTAGGCTGCAGGTGAAATATAATTAGACTCAAAACAGACTGAGTGTGAGATGCAGAGAAGAACCGTGACAAGACAAATGCTGTCTTTTTAGTTCATATGCAGCTTAGTAAAGTAAAATATTTTAGCAATTAATTTCAAAAAGTAAAATATAAGTACATTGGTTACATACAGAGTGATATATTTCAATTTCAATTATATATTTTTGTTTTAGTTACTTTTATGATTATGATTTCTGACCAATTAAAACTAACTACTACATCTGCACAATAAAACAAATCGCTATTGTCATTGCAATATCAGTGTCTGCAATGGTTCAATCTCAAAAGACTGCTTGGATGTCATTGTCCAAGGGATTATAAATAAATTTTTTTAATTACAGATATGTGGCCCCTTGGGTGGATTTTAAGTGTCCATACGCACAACTAATAAAGTTGTTTACTGCTAAGGTTAGGATGATGGGGGAGAGAACAGAGGGAGGATAAACTAGGGTGAAGGCGAGCAATACAGATTAATAAAATATTAATATCAACAATATTGCAATGTTGGATTTAACATGTCCGAACTTGTTGATGAAAAATTAAGTGGAAGGACAAACTGTGGTAGATAACAGCACCCAAGTAAGAGGGATAACTTTTGCTTTGAGAGGATTATGAATCAAATCTCAGTTGAGAGTCTGAAAGAGATTTATGAGGCATGAATTGTTTTGGAGTGAAGCTTTAAGAGCCACCACACACAGACACAAACAGACTTGATGGCTGCTTAATGTAGCATCACTAAGAAGAGAGTTAATTATTGCAGTTGTTTGAAAATTATGGCTCAGATTTTGGAGGAAGAGTGGAGAGGAACAGAAACCAAGTTGCTTGAAGTCCAGTGTGTAAGGGATGGCTTGAGGTGCTACATCATCAGCTGCTGTTCTTTGACTGTGTATTATAAGTCGGTGAAGATGTCCACCAGGAAATTATTAGAGCACTTTATTCTCCTTTAAAGATGCTGATTACAATTTCCAGCAGGACTTACTACCTGCTCACACTGTCAAAAGTACAAGTTCCTGTCTCAGTGACCATGTTATCAGTGTGCTTAATTGGCCAGGGAACTTCACTGAGCTAAACTCCGCTGAGAATATATGAATTATTATCAGAAGGAAGATGAAGGGCATCAGATGCAGCCATGTAGATAAGCTGAAGGCTTCTATAAAAACATCCAGGGCTTCCTAAACAACTCAGCAGAACCAGTGAGCCCGGTCACCTCTGTGCCACCGTACATTGATACAATAATTAATACAAAAGGATCTCTGTTCCCCTGCACTTTACATATTATGGAAAGTGCATGGACATACCTATCAGTAGGCCAACATTTCACTATTAAGATCCATTTTATTGCTCTTATGGTACAAATTGCTCTGGGAAACTGAAAGTTGGGTTTCCATCAGGTGGAAGGCTTAATCATCAAATCTGACAAAGCTGAACATCTGACTCAGAATAATATATCCTTTTTCATGAAGTGGGTGAAATTAATTTACTTTTTAAAGATATTTTAATCTATTGAAATGCATAAGTATTATGAAAAGAAAGGGAGATTTATTCCTAAGACAATAGTGAGATAAAAGTCGCAGACCAATATGTTACCGAATGGCAGGTAATAGCAATCCCAGGCACGGTTCAGTGCCTAAATCGCTTGTCACCTTGTAATCCCAGGGCTCCCAGTGGAGAGGCAAAGCCTATTTAATAAATATTCTATTTCCACAACCTCACCGCAGCCTCTTCCTAAACCTCCTGCTATGTGCTCGGGTCCCTTAGGTAAGTTTAACGGCTACTTTTCTATTGTCTCCACTTTAAGAGGTCAGTATATCACTGCGAATGAACCCTGTCAGTTTTATTACCAGTGGAGCCCAGCACCACGTATAACAACAAGACTTCATACACCCCCGCATCTCCCTGGTCTCACAAAAACAGCCTCGCTTGATCAGTCTGTTACTCCAGGCCCCCCTTTATATCAACTTTCTGGCCCGTATTTTTCCCTCCGCCTCCCTCCACCGCTTTACTTTGTCTATTATCCCTGTCTGTGTTTTGCGCAGTGACTCTGCTTGTGGAGGAAACAACAAGGCAGCTGCTCCTCGCTCCTCCACCCTCCTTCTTTTCTCCTCCCTTTCGTCTGTGGCCGTCTCCTCCCAGGCGTGTTTACAGGAGGCCCGGTAATGAAAGGGCTAGGAGGAGACAAAGACAGCCACAGGCAAGCCCTGGGGGCCCCTGCCTCATGGCTCACAGCCCTTCCAGCTCCAGGATCAGCACCGTGTGTTGCCTGGTTCACATGGATCAGTCTGTCTTCCAGCCGTATCCATCTCCTCTGTTGGCTTCCTGTCCTAATCCCAGCATATCTCCCACACGACTCTCTGTCTGGTAGCTGCATTAATTGATGGTCAGTCTTTCTCCTTCAAACACAGGAACAGTCAGCTACAACCCCAACATGTCTAGCGTATGCTCAACAAAGCGAAACATCTTTATTGATAAAGATTATATTGATTATTAAAAAATTAAAAAAAGCAACTCTTAGATCATTAAAATCCGAAAACCCTAGTGGGGCTGAAGATCTTCGCACATCTACTTTGAGTTGGGCCAAAATAATGAGCATGGTGACATATGCGTGCTGTCGATAAAAAGTCACAACAAGCGGATTGCTGTCAGAAGCAGCCAGAGATGCAAATGTGATATTGGCTGTCACTACTTGTGTCAAGCAGAACAATTTAACCTTTACAGATGAATATGTATCCGGGTTGTTGTTTGGGGGACCGTCTCATCGTAACACAAATCTTGCAGCAGTAACAAACACCCACCTATTCTCTGATGATACTTTCTATAAAAACCGTAAGTCACGGTTGTCCAAACTGCAGGCAATGCAACAGCACATGCGGCTGATGCAGATAGACAGTTTGACATTTTTTAAGGTGAAGATTTTCATAAAACTGTAAAACGGCAAATGCTAACTGTGCTCCTTGCTTTCTATTTGATTTAAAAAATTTAAATATCATCACAACATCCAGCAGCTTTTACTCAAAAGCAGACTTGGGCACACCCATTCATTAATCTTGAGTAAATGCAGAAACCTTTCCAAATAAAGAATGACTCATACCCTCATGTTGTAGTTCACAATTGACAAAAAATTTTTTCTACACCAAGAAAATAATTTAAAAAAGACAAAGAAATGTTTTCCACTTTAATAAGGTAAATGTGCAAGAGCCTTCTTAGTTTTAAATCTAAAGTGATTTTCACATCTACTTTCTACAAAAATGTGTTTTTCATGAACATTGTCGAGGAAGTGGTGCAAAATGAATTCTATGCTGCTGAGTGTTACTTTTCAGTAATGTAGTTCCTCTGACTGGAAACCCTAGAAATATTTTATTCGCAAGACGTGTTTTACACGGGAATTTGGTGATGCACAGCATGCGGCCTCTACTTCCTGCATCAATAAGCATAATTTTTTACGTAAAAAATTGCCCAATACAAACCACTTGCACTAGCAGAGTGAGAGTGAAGATGTTTTATGATGATAGATGTCAGGCCACCAGTTATCCTCAGCCTGCAGGACTAACTGAACTTGATTTATACACAATGAAGACACCAAGAGAGTTATGTGCAACAGGCAGTATATTAACTGCCCACTGGGCAATGTCTGATGTAGTCAATGTTGCTTTCCGCCCATGGCAACATTTCCTTGGGAGCACCAAAAAGCAGAAGCAAAGCTAGAAAAAAGTGCACATTTATTGACTTTTCCAGATCTTTTTTGCATGTAGCAACACTAACACTGGCCCTTGGTATAGGCGCATGTTCATAGCTGATAAATAATTTTGAAGTTGGTATCTGAGTCATAGACTATGATTTAATGTTGAATTAAAAAGATACTTTATTGTTTTTTTTTGAAAGAGTCTGGACTGCTTTTGACCATCTCTAGCTTACAGAGGTACCTGCTTGGACTGTTCGTACTTCAACTGGATATTCTACACTAATCAGAGATTCCTAAAATGTACTTTGATTGACTATAATGCTTCTGATAAGCATCTTGCATAATAAAAAGTTGTTTTACAGTGTTACGTAGTGTGGGTCAGTAGTGGAAGGAGTTTCTTGCCCTGGGCAATATTGAAGAACTACCACTGACCACCAGAATGTGTGACGGCTGAGTGTCCCTAAATGTCAGCACCGACCTTCACACTCCAGTAGTCAGGATGAAGCTCAGATGAAAAGTGGTGAAACCAGCTCAGTTACCTGACAGAATTCAGGACTAAATAGTGATCTATTCATTTTACAATTTGGCCTCTTCAATTTGATCCCTAATTGATATCAAAGGTAAAATTAAAAAAAAGATAAGAGCAAGCTTTAGTTTTACGTTACACACCAAACAACATCAGTTCTGAAAAAATAGTTTAAAATGATATATTCTGCTTCTGTGGAGAGAAGCATAAACTTGGGAAGCCAGGTGTTTATTTAATGAGTAACTTCTGGGATTCCATTTTTTAAAATAATTTAAAATGGATGGGAACCAGTCAACATCACGCTGTATGTTGAACGAAGCATCCACAGCTCATATCTCATTTTATATTTCATAATAATTATGTTCAGCCAATAAAGCACAACTTTAGGATTGATAAATGGTGAGCAGACAGGAACAAAAATGAATTGCTGCAGTGGGGAAGGAGCACATTTATTTTTTAGTTACAATAATTCAGGCTTTTCTGCTCTGTGACTGACTATTTTCAAATTGATATGTACTCGTAGGGGAGTCCCTGTGACGGGACTGACATGGCGGTAGTTGAATTGCAGATCATATTCTGTGGCTGTCATGGAGATGTGCGTAGCTTGTCTGGCGGCTGACATAGATTGAGCGCTCCCTGTCCAGAATGGACAAAAAGCCAGACACAAGGCCACTGATGGCTGACATATGTCTGATGATTGGAGATGCAACAAGAAAGTTATTGATATTTCTGATTTTCAGGAGGGTGACTATGTCTTGTAAATTTCAAGGATTAAATCTAATCAAACCGAATTAAATAAGTTATTGTCAAAGCAAATATTTTAAACCGAAATGACACATTGTTTCTCTGGGATTATGACACTCCTAACACTTCCTTTGGGTAAAATGTAGCCTATGAATTTTTAAATTCATGCTTTAGCTTTTTTTTTAGAGTTAATCAGCATATGTGGCACAACACAACAGTTCATTTTTCAAACTCACTTATTAAACGGTAAAGACAAGAGAACAACGACAACGAGTCCTCTCTTCATATTTATATCAGAACCTAAAAGCATAGTAAAGCAAAACACTTAAAATTTTAAGATTAAATTCTACTCACGCATCAGTGTTGGTCAGACATATTTTACTGAAGCTATGGCCCCAGTCAAGTTTCATGTTTAAATTTCAGCAAAAAATGACCACAATTAACAAGAAAGAGTCTAAAGATCCACTTTAAAAGATTACAAAAATGTCTGGTCACTTGAGGGAAAAAATAAGGGAATGCAGAAAGACTAAAGCGTCACACGTAACATTGTTTGTGCAGACAATACAGTATTATGAAATCAGAAGTATTAAAAATTGGGCTATAAAAATTTACATTTATGAAATGCAGTTCTTTACACCGCTGTTTCTTTACTTGACCTGCTTAAGTCCAGATTTGACAGTCTCTCCACACCTGAGAAGGTTCAGCACTGTTCCATGTTTTCTTAATTTGTGGATATTTGACCCTGCTGTGGTGTGCTGGAATCTCACATTAGAAATGTGTTGGTAACCAGACTATTAATGGCTTTTTTCTGCCCTTCAGTTCCTGTATCTGTGTTGCATTTGAGATATTCTAGCATATTTTAAGTTGTCAGACAGCTTCAGTCTTGCAGCCCTGAGTTTGGCTCTTGAAACTGAACTCAGATTTTCAGAAATATTTGTTTAATCAAAGTTAATTTATGAATTAACAAGGTTAGTGCTTACTTCTAATCTTGGTATCTTTTTTCCCTTAAGATTTAATTTTTCCCTTAATACAGACAAAAGTCATTTGGAAACTGCAGTTTTGCTTAAATCATACTATTTAAGTAAAATTAAATAAATGTTTTTTTTAGTTCTCTATAAGTCAAGCAATGGCCTATTATTTACATGTATATATAAAAATATGACACCTGACAACAGCACAGCATATCTGACTTGATTTTTTAGAGAATTCGCATAAAATAACATATATTCAAAAAGTGTTTGTTGTTAAACGGAAACTTACTTTAAGCTCTTGCGTCTCTGCACTGAGTAAACCCAATTAAATGTGTTAACACACAAGTAAAGATCCACTGCTGCTTGGTCAATAAGATCCAACCCACGGAGCATGCAAATGTGAAACTGTCGACTCCATTCAATATTGCGCCTATCGAGCTGGTCCAGCATCATAAGCAACAGGTCAATAGTTGATGTGGATAGTGATGCTGTTTATTGGCTTAGTCTGTTTCCCAACAGACAACCTGTTGTCCCCCTGTGAGCAACCTCGTCTCAGAACCCAATCACATGTCCATCCACAGGTCTTATCCCATCCAAATGAAATCAATACGCAATTGAGTATCTATGCTCATCTGTCAGGTCACAGGTCAGAGTCCCATCAATCCGCATAACCGTCGTTAGTGCAAACGATGTCGGACTCGTCAGGCTCCCTTTTGAAGGTTGCAGTGATTGGTTTAAAGGCAGTCTGAAATGAACCGAATGAAGCTCTAGAACAGCTACCAGTGTTCATTTTGCTCTTACTGCCTGTGTGCATGTCCTCCACCAGGTAAGAGCAAGCGCCATTGCTCAAGACGCTGACCAGAATTACGACTACGCCTCGAACAGCGTGATCCTGCATCTGGACGTCGGGGATGAGATTTGCGTGCAGCTGGACGGAGGGAAAGTTCACGGAGGAAACCAGAACAAGTACAGCACCTTCTCTGGCTTCCTTATCTACCCAGACTGAAGCTAAATTTACATCCAGAGGAAGAAAAAAAAAAAACCTGAACCGTAGAAAAGGTTGACATGGACATGTACAGTATGGATTCAAATAAATCCACATACAACAATATCCACACACTTGCATGTAAGCCAGCACACATGCACACACCTACATAAACGTGTTGTGAGATTACAATGGATTGCAATGTGACAAATCTGACAGAGTGACAATTAAATCCAGTGGTGAGATACTGAGCCAATGATCATCAGCAACAGCATTTATTGGAACCCTTTTTTGCAAATATAGATATAAAGATATACCGGACAGCTTTAAATAACTATATAACACTGAGGCTCAGAAATATCTAAAGTATTGTAATGTAATCTATATTAATGTACATGGTGAGAATGATGATACAATAAACACCATAAGTTGGATAGTTGAAATGCAATAATGGTGTTGACAAAATGAAATTTTGAGGTGAATGCATTTTTAATCATCTCTGATTTCAAAAATTTCTGATTTTATGGTCGGCATCTGCTTCGGAGCACATCACAGCAAAGCATAGCCAGAATGACTTACACGTCTGTTGTAATAAATCAGATCCCTTTGAGATTGGATCTGAGATGAGACAAAACTGATAGAAAAATGTTGTCATAATAATACATGAAGCAACAAACAGTGCCCTTCACATTTGCCTCCACAGCTGGTAAGATGTACAAAAGGCTTCAAAATAAATTCATTTTTACTGCAGAAGCAATACATTCATACTGAAATTGTTTTGAAAAAATCTAACCATCAATTTGATTAAATTTATTTAGTGGGAAAAAAAAATGCTTCCTCATTTGAAAATTACTGGAGCCACAATTTCTATAAATTAAATGTTTATGATGTATTTATTTAATGTGTATTTTACATTTAAATTTCTCAAAGTGCAAAGGATCTTCTATTAGTAACCCATAAACATTCTTGTTTCCCCAAGTATATAAACATAACACTTTGCATACCTATTTCTCTTAGGGATTCCTCCAAACAGGAAAGAAAAGAAAACATCTTCATAAATCAGAAAATTCAAGAAATGGCCTCTACTCAGTTGCCAAAATAATTAAAGGTTTAAAACAACTGCGACAGTAACAAAGATGTCTGTGTGAAATTATGCTTCTGCAATAAAGTAAAATAAAATAACCTTTTATATAATTTAAATCATGTATTTGCATACAGCAGTGTGTTAAAAGACACATAGCTCTATTTTTCCTAGTGTCTAAATCAGACTAAGCCATTTATGTTTTAGGTCAGTTAGGATTACCACAACAATGTCTATTAAATGAATGTCATAATGATTAGAGAAATAATTTTCAGAGGATTCGTTATCACTTCCTTCTAATTCAGAAGTTTATAGTAAAATTACTATGCATTTAAACATTTTCAGAAAGCTGAAAAGGTTATTGCTCCGAAAGCATCAACAAGGCTAATTGGAAACCTCTGTGTGAAACGTGAGCAAACCTGTGGATTTATTTTTAATCCACATAAAGAGAATTAAAGGGAAAAACATAAAGGGAAAAAAAATCAAAACATATCTCGCAAGATATTTGGAAAATATTTATGTACCTCCACATATGAGTTATACGCATGCATAAGCAGTGTGCAAATATCGAGTCAAGATACAGTTAAAAAAGGAGACGGTTTATGTGTAAAATGAGCCTTTTACTCATAAGGGCTGAAAAGCCCATCAGAAAAGAAGTCATAAATCCAACATAAATGTAAACAGTTATTAGATTTCTGTTTGTCTACATATTGGGTCAAAGAGCTCAATATTTTTAGACCTATGTCTTGTGGTCTGATGAAATAAAAACAAATATTGGATTATGCTTTTGGCCATACTTTGGACAAAAATTGAGTTCAAAAAGAGATCATATGGGTGTTTTAGCATCACATTGTGTTTTACGACAGGAGGAACTTTTGAGAGACAATATAAAATAGAAACAATTGTAAGGTGAAAAAAATATTGAAACAATGACTCAAGACATTGTAGTCTGAATCCAAGCAGGTATCTTGAAATGTATTATAATCCTGTGCAAATCACCAAAGTAATTATGAAGTGGCCATAACGAAGCATTTATCTTAGACACACAGAAGATTTGTGTACAAAGCTGAAAAGGTGTTAGACGGCCTTTAAACCAGATTCAGTTCTGTCATGATGAAAGTGCCAAACTTCTGAATTTCAAGAAAGTGAAAAAAAAAAGTCTTAACTGTACTTGGGTTTTTATCTAGTTAATTCTATCTGAGCTAAAACATGATTTTATTTTTTTTTTTTTTTTTGCGATAGCTACATCTTTATCAGGAGTGTCAAAAGCTTTAGAGTGGCACTAAAAAGGAAAACCACAAAAACATATCATGTATTGTGTAAATAACTTTTTTATTCTTTGCTGAGTACATTATGTGAGTGAGAGTATTTGTATGAGTGAATAAAAATCACATGTTTAGTGTTTTAAATAGTGTATCAGGCATTACAGATATTTGCAATGACTGTTTTACTTTCATTACATGTAAACACACCAACTTTGGGATGGCCAGTCTGAATTTAGAAGGTTGAGTGACCAATTGCTATTAAAACACCCGTACCAACTCTACCTGTTTCTGCGTGTTATTTTTAACCTGGCAAAGATCAGCGTAGAACACCGACATGCACATTCAACATGGCCACACAACCCTCCAGTCCTCAAGCCCAGTTTTATTCGAGGCGATCATTTGGACTCACTAGTGTCGATCGGGACAGTTGTATGAACCAAGGGCAAAGATCGAAGCTGACCACATCCTCTGCCTGCTGCAAAATGGATTTTCAATACGTCTCAGGATAAAATCTAAGACCCAAACATCAGTACAGCTTTATAGGCCTCAGCTTATCATGCACCCCGGATCAACAAAGTCCAGACCACTGATACTTTTTAAAGGTAACACTACATAGAGATCAATTTTACAAACAAATTGGTTCAGTGTTCGATAAGCTTGGAAATTCATTAGAATTATTGTAAAAAAGAGAGAGAAAAAACACAGGAGGAATAAAACCATGGAGCAGGTCCAATGTTTGTCCAAATATTTTGTCAGGTTCGTTCACTGACAATTTTGTATTTAATTTATAAATGTTGTGCGTGTTTGTCTCACTCTCTTTTGTACACAAGCACAAAATATTTTCTTTAGCATCTTCACTTTGTGACTAAGCCCTGCATACATTGAAAAAAAAAATCATAAATAAGTAATGCAGAAAAAATAATGTGTTTGCAACTATTATGGTGAATTTTTTTAACTGTCTCAAAAAATAAGAAGTCTCTTTAAAATATTCAAGTTGAGATTATTTTCTATTTGGTTGTTAACCTGCCAGGTAAAACCACAAGCTTTTTATTTTTTAATTAAATAACTAATTTAATGTAGCCAAGAAGGAGTTTTCGACTGGCTAGTTGGGTTATTATTGTAAAAGAAAAACGATGCAAATAAAGTTAAAAGAAAATGAAGGTTCACAATTTTAACTAATAGAGAAAAGAAACATCAGATAATTATGAGTAATACATCATTCAGTAACCTTTATGTTTGTACAGTCTTGCACCAATTCCTTGTATTGCTGAAATAAGTTCCTTTATGTTTTTAAAACGGTTTAAACAATGTGATAAAATTTCAATCACACCTGCCATCAAATAACAGTCAAATCCCACAATGCCCCACAGATTCATCTGTGTGTTTATAGAGAAATGAACCCACATCATCCTCTTAATATCAGGTAGAATGCTCAAATATCCTCTCCATCATAAAGGAATTTTATAAAAAAAAATAATAATAACAAAACACCTAATTAGAGTAGAGTTGGTGTCATTCCTGAAGTGAAGGATTTGGAGAATCTGTTGCTTCTGAGCAGAAAGAAAAAAAAAAAAAAACGAAGAAGGATGAAGGCACACCAATCCTGGCAGATTCCAGTTGAAAGTTAATTGGACGGGGAGAGGTCTGAGACGGGCTGCGTCTCAGACCTCTCCCCTCTTAGTGATTCCCCTGTCGAATGCAGAGCCACGAGGATCACAGACTCACAAATAGGAGGATTAAAATAATCAATAGCCTTGACTTCTATCGACCACACACACACACACACACGCACACACACAGTAATTAGTCGAGAACCTATTCAGTGGTGGACTATGACACCCTCCCGAACCTTAAGCACCCCACAACCTCACAGACAATCTCCACTGTTCGACGGTGGTGGTGCCTAATTAGGGGAAATAGTTGTGACTGCTTGAGAAGAAAATGCAGGAAAAGGTCATGAAGCCACTGAACAGTCTTTTACTGCTTATGTTAACGCCTTTGTATCTAAGAAAAAAAAAAATTCTGTAATGTAGCTTTGCTTATGTTGTAGCATTTATTGCAAACAATAGATTAGAAATGGGAAGCCAACAACGGCTAAACACAAACTCTTATATTTAGCTCAACACAGACGTGATCACAACTGTATATAAACAGTGTAGTGTATTATGGTTCTTGCTTTAATAAGACTAGATCAAAGTAACAACACTGCCCTCTTGTGTGACATGAGAAAACTGCAAAAAAAGGAAATTTCTTTCCAAGATATTTTACACACAGCTGTTTCACAGGCCACTTAACTAAATTCACCTTGCTAGGACTGACTTAGATCCTCCTTAACCTGCAGAATTACATGAGCTCTCACACACAGTAAGTGAGAATTCGTACAATATTTGAGAAAGTATTCAGAGCTTTTTTCTACATATATTACACATCTGTTAAATTGAAGAATCACCCATTTGGCCACGTGGTCAGTGTATTTAACTATATTCAACCAGCCTGAGCATACAAAAATAAATAAAATCCACTTAGACACAAAAGCATTTCAGGAAAACACATTTATTTAAATGCAGCAACAAATTCTGGGCCAAATTTATAACATGGGGAATGCCTTGAAATGTTTCCAACTACAGCTTTTGATATTTTTATGAACCAATCTGGGACATTTCAGCAAAAGCAAGTTGTAGAAATATGTATACATGATATATATTATTGTCTTGCCCAATTTTAGTTACATTGTTACAGCTTGTGGTGCATTTCGAAATGTTACAAACTATGTAAGCACAAATAATCCTCAATGAATACAAGGTTTATACATGTGAATAGATCTAAAAATGGTGCTTTATGGTCTTTTCTAGGGAATGTAAAGGCACTTCTTAAATTAAAACTGTAAAATAAACTCATGTAAAATGGTGGATTGAGCTGGCAAAGCTAAATGGAAATATATAGTTATGTGATTCTGCGGAAATGGAAAAAAAAACAACAAAAAAAAAACAACAACTGTGACGCTCTTTATCCGTTCATTACCATCCGGACGAGTTCTGAAACAGAGAGAGAGAGAAAGAAATAAAAAGAGTTAGTTTTCTCACTAAAACCCTGGAGATCTGCTCCAATTACAGCATGCAGGACCAAGAGCTGCTCCTCTAGAAGATGCTGCATTTAGAGGCAGATCTCCCGTATTCACCTCATCTAGAGCCAGGAAAAGGGGGTCAATTGAAGATGACAGAAGGGGAAAAAGGTGAGGTAATTATTTCTATCTCCTATTCAGCCAAAGCTATTGGTCCTCTAAGATCCACAGAAAGTTGGTTAGAGAAGCCGTCCTCACTGTTTGCCTTCCTCTAGCTGAGAAGCAGAGAAAAATGGGAGAAGATCAGGGGAGCTACAATCCAGTCAGAGCAGCCAGCTACAAATTCAGTTTCCATCAGTAAATAAGAGAGAACAGTCAGCATAAGAGCAACTCCATTACACTCTCTGGTTAGTAAAAAAAAAAAGGGACTGGTCCACTCTCCTGAATCTGGTGGTTATGATATACATAATGTAATGCAAATGTAAGAGGACAGCAGCTAGATAGATCTAACACCTTTAAAACCAATAAAAGGAAAAAAAACAAAAAACACCAACTTTAAAAAGCCCCATTAACATGCAAATGAAGTTAGCAGCGCTGTCTAATAACACCACACTCAAAAGTGACCACCAGGCTTTCCCTGAATGAGACCAGTCTCTTCCCATTCTGTCCACCATATCTCCATACAACCTGTGGAGGAGCCATAGACACATGCAGAGGAGCATGCTGCAGCCAGGGGCCAAGGCAGAAGGCTGCAGGAGCAAAACAGAGCGGCAGGAGGCTATATGCTTTAAAGCCTCACGTCTGCGGGGGGAGAGAGACCACCAGGCTTTCCCGCGCAACCTACTAGTGATGTCTAACTTTCAATAGGCAATCGTTTGTCAGCCAATATGAGTTATGTAACGAGGAAAACACACTAGTGTCTAGGAACTAAGTAGCAGGAAAGCCTGGAGGTGCCATCCCCCGGGTTTGGACAATGCCCGTACCGGCCCTCAGCCTGACATGATGTGACGAACAAATGCTGTGGAGGAAGAACATTTAACAGATTGTCAGCAATTAACTTCTGATCACAGCTTCTTAAAGAGCTTGATTAAAACGGATAAAGACACAACCAAATGCTATGAACCATCCAGAGATGTCATGTTAAATATCGCTTGTCGTTTACTACGACAAAACGTTTGCATTTCTTGTGATCCACTTTTAAATTTTTTTGTTCACATGTGAATAGATCAAGTCTTGCCTCAAGTTTTTCCTCAAGAAAGACTTTGGGCAAATTCAAACTTCACACTATAAAACATTCAGACAAGGCTCCCAACTCTGTGGTCATTTATATAGCGCTTGAATAGAAATCAAGCTCAATCTATCTCTAACTACAGTTTTTCCTTGGCGGGACTATCAAATAAACAAACAATCTTGACTAATTTCAAATAACATTAACCTCAAATGTCAAAAAGATAAATAAACTGTATGTTGTAATCTAAGAATTGTGCAATTTGCTGAGGCCAAAGAGCTTTTTGGCCTTGATGCCTTTAACAGAAGAGAAAAACAAAAATCTGATTTCTAATTTGACGTGTTGATCAAACGACATTTGGTTTTTATCACTTCAATCATTAAAACTCAGGGTTTCTCTGTGGATCAGAGGAAATGCAGACTTCAGTGCTAAACATGTATGTACTTAATTAACCTAGCATTAAAAACTGATACCTACTAGCAAACAGTGCTGTGCATTAAGAACATTTCCATATTATAAAAAGCTGGATTAAATGAAGCAGCTTTATTTCAGACTTATTGGAAGCAGTAGATACTTTTAACATGAGTCTGTTTTCTTCTCACCTTCGTAGTTGATGCATCCGTTTGCATCTTCATGTCCAGCCAGCAGTGTCTCCACTTCCTCTTCTGACATTTTCTCACCTGATGAACCAAAACAACACACATTTTAATGTGACAAATAATAATTTATGTCTTTCTTTCGTCGTCGTTCGGTTTGTAAACTGATGTGTAATTAGAGATAAAAACGTGACATACCTAACGTGGTGAGCACATGACGTAGTTCTGCTCCCATTACTGTGCCGTTGCCTTCCTTGTCAAAAACACGGAGTCCTTCCACAAAATCCTCCATGGAGCCCTGATCTTTGTTTTTGGCGATGGCCTGGAACATGGGCAGGAACTGCTCAAAGTCGAGCATCTTGGTGTTCATCTCTGCAAAATGAGAAAAAGCCTAGAAATGAGCCAAATCAGGCTGAAGGGATTAAAAGTCTTACATTACAGGAAATTGATTTTTTTTTTCCTCAGCCAAGACTTGAGGTTGAATCTGCATAATATTTGGAGCAATCTGAACGTGTGGGTGATCTTTTACTGTTAAATGGATCAGCTGAGAAGTTAATATTAACATAACAACAGCTACTTATAAAGTCAAAGGTATTATACGGCCACAGATGCTGTGATATGCCTTTGGTATTATGTTGCCGTTTTCTCTCAGTCAGGACAGATACATCAGTCAGCTCAAAACTGAACATTCTGTACAACAAAACTTTAATAGGAGCTTTTAAAACCTCTTGTCCTTACGCCACTGACAAAACTGATAAAAACCCACAAAAAAGGGGTTTATATCCCTTTAAGACTCCAAGTTTGTGACTTTTCTCTCACCCTCAGATTTGGGGTTGCCCAGCACTTTAAGCACCTCTGCGTTGACAGGGTTCTGTCCCAGGGCCCGCATCACGTCGCCACACTGGCTGTAGCTGATCTTCCCATCTCCTGTCCTGTCGAACAGCAGGAACGCCTCCTTAAACTCTGCGGCACACACAAACATGAAGCCAGTTAGCCAAAGAGCTGAATATTAAAAATCAGCTGATGCAAGAAGTGGCACACAGACAGGATGTGGACAACAAAGATTACAACACGAGCTGAGAATAAGAAGGCGCCCAAGCAGACTTGAAAAATGTCAGATTGTCACAAATAAGAACACTTCCATCTTAAGGGGATTTTACCTGGAGAGTACAGATTTTGGAAAAAAACTAAAGTGTGATTAAAATTTGTATCTATGGTTACATGTATTATTACAACGGATGAAAGCCACATCCTGTTCTCTGAGTTCAGCTTGGCTACGAGGCAAACTGCCTTGTTGGTTCCTCAATTCACCAAAAATATTTACGTTAGTAATCTGGTCACAAGCACTCAATATTTCAACTTCATTAATAGGAAGCTACTTCATATGTAATTTTTACATTAATACACCACATGCTTTGTGAGTTTCTCCATCTTTTGAATATGCATGTGTCAATAGGACAAATTTACCAAGCGTGCATGTCAAAAGTCACCTGAAGACTCAGGTTTTTCCAAACAGTTGACCAACACTTTGCCTTACAGAAGTATTCAAACTTCCTTAAATTTTTACCGTTTTGCTATGTTTGAGCCACACACTTCAACACGAAGCAGTACATGGTTATGAAGTGGGAGGAAAAAGAAATGGGGTTTTAAAATGTTTATAGAAAGAGTATGATCTGCATTTGCACTCAGCCCCTTTTTTTATATAGAACTAAGTTTTGTTGCAGTTACATGTTTTTTTTAAGATTCTTCTTTACCAGCTTCCTAATAAGTAAATTACTAGGCAAATCATATGTAGAGACATAATTGTAAGAACATTTATTCTGCTAAATAGCTCAGTCTTCATAAGACTGAATTCAGTGTATCTGAGTAGCAATTTTCAAGTCTTTCACAGATTCTCGTTTGGATTCAAGTCTAGACTTTGACTGGACCGTTTTAAAAACAAACACGCTTTGGTCCAAAGGGTCAGAAACTTATTCAATTTAAAGAGCCACATTTGTCACTGGAAGAACAAAATAAAATTTCCACAAGGCTGCAAAAGAAAATTGATTTTATAAATCAGTGTTAAATATTTTTTTTTATTATTATTTTCGAAAGCTAGAGAAGTTACACTAAAACTTATTAAAAATAGTCATCTAGCATTTACAAAGGAAAAATAAAACACCTTTTCTTTTTCGAATGATACCAGCTGAATGAGATGAAGATTTTCAGCCCACTTAAAAATGTACGACATAGTTGGAGGTTAAAACATTGTTTTTAAAACTCTTTGCCATTGGTGCCTTTATGTAGTTGATAAAAACAGATTTATGCAAAACCACCGCTCCAACCACATTTCCTTACTTCTTTTATAATAAAAAATAAATAAATGGTTTTGACAACACCACAAAATACTTAATGAAAATACTTAATGAAATCTCCCAAAAAAAAACTAACAAAAAAATAAACATGTTTTCTGAAAGTTACATATTAATAAACTGAAACCATTTCATTTAGGTTTAATAAGAGTTTGGCTGTATTTATCAACTGTAAATGAGAGCACTGCCCTACTCTGTCATCTGCAGTTTTAGTAAAGATAAAATGATAACATAGGCCACTCAGACCCAGACATCAGGGAGACACGGGGTCAGATTACACAATATCCATGCAGAAGGGTGTTCCTACCGTTCTGAAGCAAAGTATTCACCAAAAAAAAAGCCCTGGGACTGTTATGGAGTTTTTTCCTGTTCTGAGGAATGTCTCTCTTCCCCTCTGGCCTGTTAGCACAATTCCCAGCACCATATTTGGTGTTAGAGGAGTGGAGAAAAGTAGGTGGAGAGTAAGAGTAGCTATGGCCTATTATGTCAAGGGAAGATTAAACAAACTAGTGTTGGGACAAGACCCATCCACCGCTTTTCTCCCACACCAAACATGGACACACGCTGGAGATGAGCAACTCGGATCATTTCAGACAACACGAGGTTGACGGCAGTCTGAAGAAACAAAACCAATGGGAGGAGATGCGAGCTTAAGATGTCTGGCTTTGCAAACAAAACATCTGAGTACAAAAACAGTACAACACACGTCAAGCCTGGTAAGGATTATAATAATGTTAATTATTACGAAGCTGGACAACAATGCAAAACACGTTCGGCTCCAAAGACTGACATGCAGATCACACCCTAAACACTCTGAACAGCCTCTGCGTTTTGAGCAAGGCGGAGGTTCTTCCCTCACTTACCATGAATCTGGTCCAGGTTAAATTCAATCTGGAAAGGACAAGCAGTTGCAAGTGGGGGGGAAAAAAAGTGATGAAATAGTTCGCAAACAGAGACAGAAAACCCTAAACCCGGGATTACTGCAACAAGCGGGTATAGAGCAGAACGACAATAGCGATAAAGAGCTAAGGGTCAGGAATGAAGGAGCGCCAAACAAGCAGAAGAAAAATGGAGATGTTCCCACAGACAGACTCTCGCATGCGTAAATAAAAGCAACACTTACCGAGGATTTGATCTTCCGAGAAGTCAGACTGTTCAGGAAGAAATTAGGCGAGAGGAAATGGTTTTAAGGCGTTCTGGCTACTGAACATAATTAACAGGTATTGCGATAGACTCAAAGGGTAAACCCTCCAACTACATAGCATTCAGAAAATGTATCACACACGCAGGCAGTTAAGTAATAAAATGAGGTAATCGTATAACTGATCATTTGAAGCTAAAGCTAGCTCAACAAAAAAGTTGTACTTCCGCTTGCGACAGGCTAACCCGTTCACATCTTTAAACTCATGTTAACCGCGCTGCGAAACCAACCTCTCCTTTATTAAACGCTTCCATTTAGATGCACGACTCTATTACAGTCAATAAGTCCAGTGAAATGGACAAAAACCCACCATTTCTTTGCTGGCTGAGGTGTGTCCAAGGCGACGGAAACCCAAAGAATGTGACGGCTCGATTACAAGCGCAGAGAGAGAAAAGCCTCCACTGCGTCACGACGCAGAGTAGGGACGAGGTGACGTCACCGCACAACTGCAGCACTCCTTATATAGAAACAAAAAGCTGGACACAAACCACAAAGGACCGATGCTGATTCTAAAATATATTTCCATTTTGAGCTCCCATAAAATATGGATTTATATTTTCTGCTAAGATGTGTTATGCTAAATGTATTTTTAGATAATGAAACATTCGCTGGACCGTTTCTCATATTTCGATCCCTACTACTGAAAGCTTAGTGTGGGAATTTTTATCACTGCTCGATAATAAATAAAGAAGCAAATGTAAAAATCGTTTCATTTTTTTTTTTTCTAAAACAACAATTTTTCAATGTGTCACTGACTTTTTAAAAAAATAATTATTTATTTTCTGTTTTCTGTAGTCTCTTATTACTTGTTTTTTGGAAAACAATATTGGAAATCGTGACAATTGTTTATTAGCCTTGTGCTGTCATGATGTTGTTTGTTCCAATTTTTTTATTTTTTTTTATTCCATGCTGATGAAAATCTTAATACAGTGCTAAAAACTTTCAACTGGAGTTGCAGTTGAATCGTAACTGAGCTGTAAGTTGAGCTTCAAAATGCAAGAAGATAAAACAAGTGGATAAATGTTTGAAAACTAAACTGAATATAAGCATACAATGCTAATCAGATAATCAGAAGTTTAAGAAAATTTGTCAAACAAACTTCAAAACAGAACTAGAAATCTTAAGAAAGGGATGAAGGTAAATTTGTTTAGATATGATGTCAGCGTTTTCAGTGGACTGGTAAGAATATTATACCACGTGGTGGAGTGCAACAATGGTCTAGAATTGATGACCATCTGTGAAAACCTTGCTGGCTGTACATCTTTAAAACATTTCCTATGAAACGTAGATCAGGAAAACAAGCTGCATGGTTCAAAATAGAGATCTAGGACAAACTCAGAGCAACAACATCCTGTTCATTTTCACTTGGTTTATGATGAACATGTCTCTATACTGCACGGTGCTGGCTGTATGCAAGACACCCCACCTCCAACTCAAGCACATTATCAATTTCAGGAGCAGTCTCTGCACATTGCATATACGCTACACACAATCAAGGGTTATCTTTGAGTTCTAAACGCACAAACCACACAAAAACATACCAATTAAGGAAAGTTGACTTGGGAAGTTTAAGTTTATTATTGTTATTCTTCTTATAATTCAAGTTTTGGAACTTTCTTGTTTTTTCTCTAGTGGGGAGTTTGACCGCAACTAAGAACCAGAGTGACTTTGATTTGGTTATTAGCATTGAGAATATGTGGACATGCATTAATAATGTACCTGAGGTCAGTGAGATCATAGACTGAGGATGCATGTCTTAAGAGCCTGCCAATACAGTCCACTTTCCAGTCATCTGTGATCCCACTGTGGACATGCTTACTACTGTCATGTGCTAAATGAGGCATTCGCTTCACAAAGCCATGCAATGCAATGTAACACACAAAGTTCCTGAGGGGGGCAGCAAAGCTATACTGTTAGGCAAACTCAGACACATTACCAAAACTCAATGTGAGGCATTATTAGTTTGTGATATGCATTTATGCTGACATTTTACATGGAAATGTTAATTTGAACTTGATTACCAAATGCCTTTATTTGTTATGGGTGCTTTTCTTTGTGTTTTGTGAGGTAAGATTCAACCTTTTACTCACAAAATGTTTATTTTCATTGAGGCTAAACAGCTTAATGTCAGCCTCATCTAATTATTAATTATTTATTCAAAAAACATTTGGCTTAACCACACGGGCAACCGTAAATATCAAACAGGCTTTGGTTCAGGTGGTGATTCTTGGTCTACAACTTCTTAATCCATGTTAATGTTACGATACACCTGGACAGTATTCATAACACTTCACTTTTTCTACTTGTTGCTATGTCACAGCTTCATTCCAAATTGTATTCAATTAATGTCTTTCTTCAAAATTCTATGCATTTTTTGCTGTGTTTTGCAAATTTAAAAACCAAGAAAACACATTCACGTAACTACCGCCTTTGCTTAATACATTCAGTTTGGATGGAGTTGTCTGTTCAGTCATTTTCAGATCTCTCCAGAGATGTTTATACAGATTCAAGACTGGATTCTGGGTTGGCCACTCCAGGATAAATCTTTACTGCAAACATATTTTGTATAAGGAATAATATCAGTTCCATTTTTACAGAACTAACTCTGGGTGTCCTTTGCTATTTTAATTGTTAAATTGCCTTAAAAGTGTATTATTTTTAAATTTTTCTGCTAGTCTATTGCTTAGTGGCTTTAGAAAGTAGGCCACAGAATCTCTTTAAAAAGAAAATAGCTCAGACTGTAGCAGGGAACTTGCTCTCCTTCCCCAAGGAGGCTGACTGACTGACAGCCAGCACTCAGTGCCCCATTTTGTTTCTCAACTTAGATTATCTATAAATCAAAATTAAATGTGGTCAGAATAGGGCATAAACGCTCTAATAGAGAGCGATCTCGCAAATGATTGCATCCATGCTAATTTAAAATTCTTTGGTGTTATTGTAGGTTATTCTTCTTTACTACCTCAAAAAATATTATCTGATATGTATATATATGTCATGATCGAAATGAGGTCTGAGAAGACAGGAACAAATTCTCACACTTAATAAATGCCCCACACAGGCTTTGTCGCCTAAACATTCAGGAATCACTCACCTCCATAGTGCTGGGGTCGAATGGTGAATCAGAAGGACGCAGCATCCTTGGCTTCTGCTCTGAAATCGGTTTTGGAACTGCAGGTGTTGCTGGCAAACAGGGGAAAGGCGGACCAAGTCGTGCTTCGCCCACTGGTGAAGGAGATTTCTTAATGGAGGGTTCTCTTTTAGGAGCCATTCCCGACATCTAAGACAACCTGAACTTAGTGAGAGTTTGCAGTGAAAGCTGCTGGTGTGGCTGCTGCAAAAAGGAGTAGAGAGCTGTGAAGTAAAGTGTGCCAGCTGGGTGAATCCCATGGAGCAGAGGAGGAGGCGAGCAGTGGTGTGATGCTGATGATGCTCAGAGACGAAAGTAGGTGAATGATGAAGAGGTGGACGTATGGAACAACATGAGTAGAAATGAGAGGCGAAATGTAAGAGGAGTGGGATGAAAGCAAGTGCGGAATATGAAAAAGGTGACATATATTTAGAAATAAGCTTGGCTGTGCTGACTCTAAGAACATGCTTTTATTTGGGTCAGAGATGTAAGAGATGTAAACTGGGGTTTTATTCACAGGGGAGCAGAGGGTGTGTTAGGAAGGGTGAATATGATTTTGTTTTTATGACAGTACTGCTAGTGCAAGTGCATTATGCACAAAGTCAAAACTTGAGAAGTTAACGATACACAATCACATACAAATGTACATAGTTTTTGAATAAATTCCTATTAAATATGCCTTATCACAAATAGAAATTAGAATTTATTTATTTAATCGATTCTACAAGAACATTTGAAGCAGTTGCACAAGAAAAATCACAGCAAAGTAACACGATGAGAAAATTGAGTTATCACTAGATGTCGCTAAAACGTAACCTGATGGAGCTGTCAGCGCAACTTTGCTTCTAAACATAGGAAATATCTATCTATCTATCTATCTATCTATCTATCTATCTATCTATCTATCTATCTATCTATCTATCTATCTATCTATCT